>JAHDVE020001672.1:0-14233 GCA_022606495.2 Halesus radiatus | reverse complement strand
AGTGAAGCCACTCCAAGACAGTCGTGGAACCCTTCGACTGCAAACAGTTGCATTGCTTCGTTTCGGTTCGCCAATAATACCTTGTTCAGAAATAAGAGACCGGTTTTTCTGAACCCATTTATTATTTCGCTGTTACCGAGCAGGCGCTGATATTTTACAATGAGAGCAGTGTATAGGGTATTTTAGAGTTTGCTCTCTAAATCATTTACTTATTCATAATTATATATAAAGTGAGTAAATCGACATGCGAGCATCCGAAGCAAGTCAGGTCTTTTTGATATTTCAACCTCAGCCATCCCTAATAAAATCAACAATCCTTGTCTGTGGCCCCATTTTAAGAGTTGAAACTGACCGATATCAGAAATTAGGGCGACTAGATTGGGAACAGTACCATGCAGATAGCGCAGGACATGCGTCGCCAAGATGGTGCGACCACGAAAAATATGTTATTAAACTTCTTCAGGCTTCTCGGGAGACACTCCCACGAGTTCGTTCCAAGTGTGAACAAATTATTCAGGATCCTCCTCGTGGTCAAATTTCATTTCAGAAGTCGGCATAAGCAGAGGGATCAACATTCCGTCAACTAGAGTCTCCTTATTCTCTTCGAAGAAACTGCTACACTCTGGTATTTCGATAAGAGTGCTATACAGCAGCATACACTCTTCGTGGATATGAAAATATGTTCCGTAATCTCTCTTGGGGATATAGGAGATGCATTGACCTAGTAATAACTTGAGCACGTTGGTCGACTTGAGCATTGAATATAGTTCTAACTGAGTGTGAATCTTGGCTGTTTGTTATATCTGATAGCTGTTTCGCGTGCGAATTAGTTTATTTAGTATGCTGACCAGTTGGGTTTGGCTGTCGACCATATTCTTCCATTGCTTTGATTATTCTTCGAGGGACAACATTCCTAACAGGATTTCGTGTAGGTTCGCAGTCCACACAATCGAAGGCAATTATGCGAGATCATTTCTTTTGAAAAAAAGATGCAATAGATATATGCTCTCTTTCAAGATATCTTTGAGATCTTCGGTGTCGTCTCGATTCGACATGTCATCCAGAGCTTTTCGAGCGATATCCAGGTAAATTGGAAAGGATGTTTTTACGATTTTGACCATCATCCTATCGTACCTCGGCTCCTCCATCAGCATCTAACCATATAATATCTTGTACAGCGACTATGCCTGATCGTTTTTCGTGAGCAATGACTCGAGATTAGCAGCGTAAGGAGTCAGGATAATTTTGCGATTGTCCTTCGATAGAATGTAAGGCAGGACTGAATTGGCCAGAATTTTCCGAATGGGAAGTGGCAATTTGTGTTGTCCTTTCAACAGATTGGTCACGCGATCCGTAAACGTATTGATTTATCTCTGCTTTCCGAGAGCTCCCCCTTCTGCTTGAGTGATTATTGAGGCGCCGACTGATCGAAGAAAAGAGGCTGCAGACTGTCTGATTTCGAGACTTTTAGTATTGTCACAGAGGAGAGAAAATAGGTTTTACTGCAGTAAACTCGATGAACTGTTAGCTTTGAGAAAAGTCTCCGATTAGTACTGCTTAAGCTTGGTGGGAGCCGAGTAAGTATTTTTTAAGTGTTAGGCGATTTACAAAGGATCTAGTTACATGCTTAACATTCTATATATATCTATTTATTTGAGGATGCAGTATAAATATATATATAAATTCTTATATTTATAATTAGTTATTAAAATATTAAATATAATTATGCAAATGTTTTTTAATTATTTTTTTTTTTTTTAAATATATATTTTTCTATAACCCATGGCACTATTATAAATTATCCTTTAACATTGATTATGTTTTTTACTGTTTGGATTATAAATATTATATATCAGTGCAAATCTGTGGGATTGATTTTTAAGGGTCAACGGCATCAAAGACTTACCTGTTTTAAAAAAGAAAAGAAATATTTTGAAAAAATCGATATTCAATTAGAATCATAAGTTAGATTAAGAAAAATTCAAGATTCCATTATTGTAAGTCAGTATCTTGATCAATGGAAGGCAATCAGGAGTACTTCCCTGCAAAGCTATATCTATATTTTATAATTTTTAGCACTATTATAGTTAAACATATGTTATTATTAAATTATTGTATAATTACTCGAAACATTAAATAAGAGGTATTATTTTTTTTTATTATCAGAAGTGACGTAACAAAATTTGATTTGACCTTATTTTGTTTTGTTTTAAGTTCTATCGCAATTTTAATACACATATGATCTATAACATTTTTTAAAGGTCTTTTTCAAAAAAAAAACTAATTTTTAAGAAATGATAAGCAAAAACCTTGATTAGGATCAAAATATATATATATATTATCTACTTTATAAAAAAAATAGTATAACATAATATATACAATTTTGGGGTAATCATCTCATATTTATAATCAATTATATTTTTTTATCTAAAAATTTTATCAACAATATATCTCAAAATATAAACATTATATTTTACCTAAGAAAAAAACAAAAATGGCCAACAGGTGGGCGATTTTAAACGAAATATACAAATATATCCCAGAACTCCAAGCAGTTCTTCTCGATACTGTTCAGTTTCCAATTGAGGTGCTATCCGATACTTTAAGTGATATCTACATCAATAACAGTATCGACCCCAAAGATTTCCAGGACGAAAGGACCAAGAAGTGTCTCCAAGGGTTCTTGGATGAAATCCGCCAAGCCAAAGAGAAGGAGGAGAAGAAAAATTTGGAGAAAAAACAGTTTTATGGCAACAGTTACAATCCTTATGCTGCCAAAGATCAGCAACAACAACCGATGGATGGAAATTTCAACTACTACTATTTTCCTCAATTTCCTGAAGGGATGACTGTCGAGCAACAGCAGCAGTATATATTGCAGCAACAACAGTTATTTATGCAATCCCAAGCCTACCAAATGGCTGCGGGCCAGTACATACAACAGCCAGTGCAGCAGTTCCAAGTACCTTACCAGGGACAACAGGGTTTTCACCAAAGTTATCATGGACATCAAGGACACTATCCCAATAATGGCCGTCGCTATCCAAATCCAAATCGAACCCACAACCATAACTATTATCCTAATCATCAGAACCAATATAATCAGGAAATTTCGGAACAGCAACAATCGGCAACACAACAACAAGCTGAGGTAACTGAGCCCCAACTTCCCAAAACCACAATCACCCCTCCTGTCACTGATGTCCGACATGTCTATAAACAAAAGGATGTCCAACCTCAATAAAAAAATGAGGGCACTTAATAGAAGTTACCAAAGAATGAGGTGTCTATCAAATAACCTGAAAAATAAGAAGTAAAACCTGAGCCTATCAAACCTCGCGCGAAGCCAACTTTCGAGGAAATTAAAAAGTTTATGGAAAATTTCATTGACTTTTCACAGATCAGACAAGATCTAAAGGACCAAGTGAGCAAATTCGAGAAACGCCCAGTCGTTTCCTAAGAGGTTAAGGCGCAAACCCAAAATCCTAACAGGCCTTATATCAAGAAGGAACCTAAGAAACCAACCCCTCAACAATCTAATCCCCCAGCAACAGAAGTAACTTTAGGACGTCGAGATCCGGCCACTGAAGTGAAACAGGTTGTTCCCGAAAAACCTTTCGTTACTACTGCTCAGCCGACATTAGTGATGCGTAGCACTGAGACTGAGGAGCAAATGAACCAGAAAAAAGCCTTAGTAGAGGGTGCCAAGAAGAAACTGACCGAGAAAACAAATCTCAATTCGATGAGTGACATTCAGAAAGCTGAAAGAGAAATAAAATACAATCTGAACCTGATCACTTTGGATAATTTTTCCAAAATCAAGCCAGTCCTATTGGAGTTTGTCACAGAGTCCCAGATTACTTGTGAACGATTAATTTCATTCATGATCGAGAAGGCGTGGATTGAGCCTAAATTTGCCACTATATACGCTAAATTATCAAAGGACTTCGCCAAAATAAAAGAAGGTTTCAAGTATAATTTTTCAGAAACCAACGAGGTCAAGGAAGACGAAGCTGAAGGAAAGGACAAGAAAAAACAGAACAACCCTTTTAAGATGATTCTCATCAAGCGGGTCCAGAGGGTGTTTGAGGAGAACGAAGACGAAAAGAACTCTCCAGCCAAGGCGGACAAGGAGAAGGCAGCCATAGAGGTCACCAACCGGAAGAAGAAAATCATCGGTAACGTGAGATTTATTGGCGAACTCATCATCGAGAAGGTCATGGCCCGAAGGGTTTCTTTCATCTGTGTGGGTACTTTACTCGAGCACTTCTTCTTCGAAAACTTTTCAGAGAAGAATTACATGAACAATGAGCTGGCTGAAATCTTTATGGAAGCAGTCATCGAGCTGATCGAGAAGATCGGAGAACGATTCGAAAGCGGAGAGGAGAAGAAATCCGGTACTTATCCCGGTCTGAAGGCCTCTGTCCTAAACGCTATCAAGGAGCAAAAATGTCTCGAAGGAGGCACAGACATCTGGAGTTCGATCACTTCGGAAGAGTTCTTCGATTTGTTCGAGAATCTAGACACCCTGATCCTCAAGAATAAATTTCACAGAGTTTCTGCGCTCTTGAAGAATCTTGTGGAACGAAAGCTCAACGACTGGAAAAAGCATCTAGTCAACGAAGCAGGACCACGGACTCTTGAAGATGTGAGGCGGGAAGTGCATGAAGGTACTGCTGAGGGGGAGGTGCATGCCAAGCCACTGAAGAAGGGACAAATGAGTCCTGAAGATCTGGAGAAAAGCCTAAAGGATATTTACTCCAAGTTAGAAAAAGGTACTTATGTGAAGGAAGAGTTTTAAGCTCCTCTGGTATACGGACTTGAATTGGCACTCGCAGACTTGAAGAAGATATTCAAGGGTCAGAAAGAACACACTGAAACATATGCAGCATTCTTGAGGACGTTCGCCGAGGGCAAGAAGGACGACATTTTGAAGCACATCGATTTATTCCGTGAATATGTTCAAACAACTGAACTCTTCATCTATTCGGACTTTGTTCAGGCTTGGAAAATCAGCGCAAATGTAACATTTAATTGATAATCTAATTCTTTTCATATTATATGCATATAGAAAATAACTTATAGCGATTTCCCGTACAGTCAATCAGCTATTGGCAAGTTGATGTCGGAAATTTATAAGATCCGTGCCTTCGAACTCGCTGACTTCACTTACCAGACACAAGACGAAGAGGAGGGTGATTTTGTGAAGGAAGTGTTTGCCAAGTTCAACCACTATGCTGGAGGTGTTCCAGGAAGTTAGAAGTTAGTTGATCCCAATATCAAACTAAGAATGCTCCTCTGATCCACAGATATATATATAGAAACACATAAAAAAATGCTATTATTAATTTTTTTAATAAAATTAGAGTGGAAAAAAATAAAAATTAACATCAACTTCTTTATTGTTATTAGATAAAATCATTAATTGTTTAGTATATATAATATTGCCCTATGATTGATCTGCAGGTTATTATCATGACACTGCCGATCCCTGTATACGTTTTCCTAAACAATCTATTTAATAGGCTAAAGGTAATCGACAGTTAAGTTAGCGATAATCATCTTAAATGTTTATACTAGATATAAAATAGAAATAACCAAATATAACGGAAATTAACTATTTTTGCATTGCTTTTCAATGTATTTTTCATTACATTAAAAAAAGTCAATTCAATCCAATTCAATTTTTGTTTATTTCAATCTATATAATTCAAATAACATTAAAAATTAATCATTTAAAACTTGACAGTGATTTTTTTAAACTTCAATTATCTAATAATAATAATAATAAAGAAGAAAAAAAAAAAAAAAAATATATATACAAAATATATAGAGAAACGTCATAAAAAAATATTATAGTCCTATGATTAGAAATTGTGTTTTTAATAGATTAAAATCTCTCCCACAGTCAGCATTATTAGCAGGACGTCCAAACTATAAGTTCGCTGACATCAATCGACAACACTCAGACGACTCGCAAGCTGAGTTTAAGCAGTCCACCAAAATAGACTCAGATAGCTAGCCAGAGGAATCCACTAAATAGCACGTCAAAGTGATTGCTCAAATCGGACTCATCCTTAGTTTAGGGTGGCTGGGCTTCGATCAATTTGCCAAGGCAAGACTTGTCCCTCAAGAAAAAGTGGATATTAAAATCTCAAAGAAATGAATAAAAAAACTTAATTTGAAAAATGATAATTTGCTGTTTTTTTGAATCATATGTTATATTATATTTTAAACTTTTTTTAATCCATATTTTTGTTAATACATATATATATTTTTATTTTTTTTAAATATAGTAATTATACGTTATATAATAATCTGTTTATTCTAAACTCATAAATATGTTTGGAATTCACTCAATTAGTCATATTTAGAGAATTAAGATCAATTAAAACACAATCGTATTTTAAATAATGGATGATTACCAATCATCCATAATTTTCGTAAATAAACCCTGAAAATCGTAGCGAGTGAAGAGTTCGTTTAATATTTTAAACATATTCGTCAATTTCTTAAGACTTTTCTTACTTTTGTTTTTTGTAGGTTATTATTGGTTGATTCGCTCGCTCCTGTGGTTATTTTTGTTGTTTTTTAGACCCTTATAGTGATTTCTGCTCTAGCTTGTTATTAGTTTGATTTATTTAAAGCTCATAATCAATGAATCATTCTGGTATTTCTCATAGGCTGATTTCCAGGCAGATTGTGCGTCTGCATCTTTATTAAAGTTAAATTGTGCTCACAGTTAGCCCCTACCAAGTCATCATGACTTCCCCATGACTGGTGGAATTGACCCTTTTGTTGATGACAACGATTTTGGTCCGAGCATATCCCATGAATATTAATTGACCATTTTTTATGGGGGTCTTTAAAATAAATAAAAAGATTTATGTAATTAAACTTTTTTATATTTTTTTTATATAATTTTTCCATTGTATTAATTTATCGATATGACTTTTTTAAAGATAAAAATGTTTCTATATATTCTAATAGTATAATAAATTTTAAGATTTTGGTTATTAACAAGAGTTCTATTTTTTATATTAAAAAAGAAAGAAAAAGATATATCTATATATAATCGGCTGATATTTGACTTCCAAATGTATAAATAAATACAAGAAGATAGTATTGGAGTCGAGGAAGATGACTTCAGATTCGATTTCCATTCTGATTAACAACTCAAATTTGCAACCAACTCCAACCAAAATATAAATAACCACTATTTCAGACACATCGTACCCAGAAATCAACTCATGGCCAATACCCAACATTTTTCGAGGAGCAAGACCAATCCCGACCAGAACCAGCCAAGCCTAGGACCCCACTCAGATTCATACAACAGAATCCAGGCTATAAGCTCAGTCAAACGGCCAAATACAGGCAAGACTAGAGACACAGGTCTGGCGAACTCATCCGTATTATCAATGCACTTATTCACAAAATCTTCAAAACATTCCAAATTGGAAGTGGCCTCAACGAACGATGAGAAAATGAATCGTTTAATCACAAAGACGATGGGGTCATGCAGTCGGTCATCAAATGTCAATCAAGTCGTCGACGTGAACCGTCTTTTCAAAAACCTAGAGGAAAGCAAATTTAGTAACAAAGACCGTCTCGGAAAGAGCATAAAAATACAAAAAGGCAGAGAAGCGGATAAGAGAAAAACATCAAAGATAGGTTAATAAATGATGAAATCTTCTAGTTCTCAAAACAAGGCAAACAAATTTACAAATTAACTGATCCACAGCGTGGTTTCAGGAAATGAATCGTATAATATCAAAGGCCGCCGTAGCCAAGAACTGGAAATATTTGATGAGTACATCCGGCTTATACAACAGGATGGCTTGGAACAACCGGCAAAGAAGTGTGTCATCATCCCAAAAAAGATATTTAAAAAGCAACTCTAACTCTGTTCGAAAAAGAAAACGAATAATAATAATAATAACAATAGAAATAGCAATAATAAAATCGAATTAAGGTATGGAAAAGCCATAAACGAATTATTGGAGAATCATAAGGCATAACACCTATTTATCACGAACACCATAGCAAAGTCCTCAAAACGGGCAGTAGCAAGGCAGGCGGATAGGTCTGGAAAGGTAGTTAGTGGTAAATAGAACGGGGCCTTGAAAGTTCTCAAAGAACTCACACGACTCCTCTTCCAGCGAGGTCCTTCGAAAATCCAGGAAAACATGTACAAGTTGCGCATCGACCGAAATGTGTGTCTTGATTCGAAATTAGATTGGCGAAATGTGCTCGATCCTACCACAGTTTCAGGAATGTTAGAGGACGATGACAGACTTCATATGATAATCCTGAATTGCACGACTCTCGATTTAATAAAGGTCCAAGATCTCACCCTTTCTGCAACAACTGGGCAGCTTTTGATCAAACACTCAAAAACTCATCCGACCACTCCTCATGAATGGATTCCGTTGGACATCAATTACTGGGCTGATAAAATCCGCACACACAGTTCAGATTCGGACGGACTAGTTTTACACATCATGTTTCTCGAATAATTTACAGACAAACTTATTTACGAATAGCTATTCTGTCCACTCGCCACGTCGGGATTTCGCTATAAAGAAGAGCAACTAGTGAAACCACTGCTGAGCTACTTGCTTAAGAGGTACCTTTTGAATGGTGATCTTGTAAAATCAGTGGAGCACGTGTGCAGGAATGCAAAATATTTGATGGCAAAGGCAGCTATGATCAGTGGAGGGCAAAAGCGAGAAGAGTGGGAGCCCAATTATAGACAACTTCGACGGTCGTGGGAGAATTTCATTACGCAGATGGCTGGCAAACAGGTGATTGTGAGTGACCGGGACAACTATTTAGAGTGGGTGGACTGGTGTAAGTGCATTGCTGGCAATAGTCTTTTCCTGTCCCAGGGAGTGCACTACCTCGCCGACCACAACTTGCAATAATACTTGGACAAAGTGTCTCCGTCTGGCCTAGTTTTCTAAACACAATTATGAGAATGTTCATTATTTTTTTTTTCGTGTTCTGTGTTACATAATTGATTTTTAGATAGTAAATATATAAAAATAAAAAATCTGGTATTATCACGCATTTTGAACAATATGGCGAATAATAATAATCTTGAAAGCAGATATGCTTAAATATCTCTTCGAACATAATTCGGAAATAAATTATATTTATCAATAGGCGAATTATGATTCTTTGCTGAAAAAAGTCTACTATCGTAAGAATCTGCCATTTATATAATATATATGATATTAGATTTTAGGAAAAGTTGATTTTCGATTTTCTAAATAAAAAATAGAATATAGATAATAGAAAAATATATTTTCTCTCATATTGCTGTTCATATTTTTAATTAAAAAAATACTAGACGTCTTGATTAATTTTTTGCTAAATGCAAATATATATATATACAAGTCTTCGAAATAGGCATTATGTAAATAATAATAATAAATTACATCTAAAATATATTTATAGATATTATATAAGTATATATATTTATAATTTTTAGAACACGGATCAATAACACATCTCTATTAACAATAAAAAAAAAAACGATAGAAAAACAATCAAAGTATATTTTTTCAAATGAATTATTACCTATGGGGCAAATTCAACTATATTGGAGAACAATCTGATAATGATAGCATAGCAAACCAAGACTAGAATAAACAGACCCAGTTGACACAACTCATATTTCCTGCATACATTAAAATCACCCACGTTGCCTGTGGTGCCGATCACATTCTTCTTGCCTCCAAGGATGATTTATATGGACTGGGATCCAGCTTCTACGGCCAGCTCGGTCTCGGCACTGCCGTTCGGGGGATTAAAGGTCGGCCACACAGGATCGAAGTCAGCCGAAAATTGACAGGCAATGGTATCAAATCGATCGCTGCTGGTTATTACCATTCTTTGGTCTTGGATAATGAAGGAAATATCTGGGGAGCAGGACAGGGAGAATATGGAGCTGTGGGGCATAACTCGTCAAAAGATTGTTTCGAGTTCGAAAATGTAGCAATCGGAGGTTTTGAGCGAATCAGTTGCGGAGCCAGGCATTCTCTTGCCATCAACGAGTTCGGCCGTAGTTACGGTTGGGGAGACTCAGTCCAAGGGCAGCTTGGTTTGGTCCTCCGAAAGGGTGCAACATCAATGAATAATAATGCAAATAAATATTATAAACCAACGTCTCTGGATATCCTAAATTCCGTCCAAATATCAGCTAGTGCTAACATCAGTCTTTTTCTCAACCAAGAAGGTGAAGTGTTCGGGTGCGGCGCTAATAACTTTGGGCAGTTGGGCCAGGGCCATAAGTAAATTGTGGAAACTCCGATACGTATCGAGGTCGTAGGCAAAAAGATATTGTCCATAATTGCAGGCAACTATTGCGTATTAGAGGCGGATTTCAAATAATTTTATTTTTCGGGAACAGGGGCATTCGGTGAACTCTTATTTCCGACGAAAATAGGCGTTAACCGAGCAGACAGGGTGTTTCTGGGTCCGACCTTTGGGTTCTTCAAGGACACGAATAGCAATGTTTACGGATGGGGATATAACAAAAACGGTGAACTAGCTACCCAACATAATACTTGCTTGAAGACACCTACCGTAAATCCTCTACTCTCCGGTTTTGACAATTTCACGTTCGGCAAGAACTACGTGATCGGATGTGCCCCAGCCTACAAAAATCCGATCTTCGAGGATTCGGACCTATCATCTAGAAGCAGTCGCGACGCAACCCAATAGTAAACTGAAAAATAGATAAAAGCACTTAGAGAATAAAATTATAATTTAAAACGCCAAGTCAAAGAGTTAGAATTATCTAATAAGATGGAGAGGAGCCGCACCGACTACACAATCATTGCGTCGGCCAACTGCGGCAAGAAGCAGGCGGAATTTGAGAGGCTGTTATTTCGTTATAGGGCTTTGGAGTCAGAGAACGAGGAATCGAAGAAGACTTCACTCCAGTTAGCGAGGAACCTCGAGGAACTCGCGCTCAAGCTTAATAGTACCCACTACAAGTATTAGAATTTAGAAAAGAACAATTCCTCTCTGAACGTTCTCGTCCGGGAACTCAGGGCTTCTCTCGAAAAAGCCAACGGGTTCTCAGCCCTCGAATAATTCAGGCAGAATTCAATGATGAACTCCCTTTTCGAGGTAGAAAATGAAAGGTTAAGGCAGACCCTCGACTCTTACCAGAAAAAGCTGCATGAGAGTCGTAAAAAGTATTCGTTGCTGCTGGACAGTATTGAGTGCCACCATTTCTACAGGACATTCTTTAATTTGAATGAAAAAAAGATTGGGCATTTTGTGGCGCAGATGCACTCTTCCTCTGCGGAGTCGCTGGAAGAATACTTTAAATGGATTGCAAGCTACACCCAGGAGCTGAAAAACATTATATAAACTCTGAGTTCTCAGCATTTTACTTGACTATTTGAACACAAAAATAAACTTATGAAATATATATTTTTTTTTAAATTGATTCACGAATATATTTTTATTATATAAATTTATCTAATGAAAATAAGAATTCTAAAAAAATAATTTTTGATATATAAAATTATATATATTTATTTTCAAACAAAGAATAATTATACAACCTCAAAAATAAAATATTTTATTAAATATTCATACATTTATTGCTAACCGAATACTGTTTGATATTTCATATCAGCATTAACACTTCTTTGGCAGCCTCTCTATTCTATTTGGACGGACTGATCTTTTCTATCTCCCCAACCAGATACCTGATGTCCTCCGATCGGTACCCCTCGAGCTTGATCCAAACATCTTTCACTGCCAAGATACTGAACGTTTGCAGCAGCAAACTGTGGTGCAGCTCAGACCGATACAGCTCCAGCTCCCTCACCAGAATGTCCACGAGCACTTTCATATCGGTCTGATAAAAGAATTCATCTGTTTTGGAGTAGATCAATAAGATGAACTGCAGACAATTGTTCAATTTTTAGTCATCAGTCTCTAAAATAAATATAGTGAAATACATAAATATATTAAATGGAGATAGAAAAATTATTTAAAATGTTGTTTTTTAAAAAATTACATCTGTTTAAAATTTGTAGGAATCCTTCACAAAAGAATCGGCTGTTATTATGGAAGAGACATGCTTGCACGACTGCTTCGTCATAGCCAATTCCCTCAGCAGTCGCCAATTTCGTCGCAAAGTTAATGAAGAACTCAGCCTAAAAAATAACAAAATCATTATTTAAATGAAGAATGAAAAATCAAATTAACATTTAATGTCTATAAATATATATATTTGTACATCTTGAAGACCACTTAAAATGTCAGTAAAAAGTGTATCCACAACTAAATCTCTTTCGATTAGCACACTTTACTTCTTCTATGGCTTCTTCTCCACCTCTAGAATACGTTAAACATATTTAATCTCTGGTACTTTGACTTCCACATATTTAATAACTTCGACCACCTTCTCGACTATTTTCTCAACCTATTTTTCAACGAAGACTTACCGCTCGACGATCTTCTCGACTATTTGTTGTTGTTTTTCGACAATTTTCTAGACTTCCTTCCCGATTATTCTTTCTACCTATTTTTATACTTTCTTGACTTAAGCCACAGTTTTAGGAGTTATTGATTATTATTATTATGCCTTGGGCTCCAAAACCAGAACGTTCGGGATTTTATTGTCGTTTGTGTTTTCTGCTTGTTTTTATCGAGCAGGTTAATACTATTTTTCCGGTACTATATGTGATTATATTGTGATCTTTTCACTCTGGGTCTCCGATGTAGGTTTTATAGTTACCTCAACTACGTTCAAAATGGCTGGGGGCTCCTCCACTTTTAAATGAGACTACCCGTAAACCCTAATCGGATCGATATGAGAGATTCGCAACTGCGGAGGCTTTTTGATGGGTTATTTTTGGGCCATGAAGGACTGTCTTTCCGCCCTCTGAAGCATCGGAGTATTTAGTGACTCGATTTTCGGAGCAACATATGTAGCTCTAAAAGGCGCAGTATCTTATTTCTTGAGTGAACTGTTTTTGCTTTATTTCCTTTAGATCATTCTTTCAATAGCATTGATCCACGACCACTTTTACTGAGGTCCATTTGTGGCGACGTAGAAGTTGAGATTTTTGGACTCCACTCTGAAGGTGTACTGTCTCTCTTGGAGCTGCTTAAAATATGACTTAATGGTCTCGATTTCGTCGATCCCCAGGATCTCTGTTGGGTTTTTATAGACGAGTTTACTTTCGAATGAGTAGATGTGGTTCTCGGTAAGGACGATCCACCTTTCACGCCACTATTTGAGATACCGAGATTTCTTCCACAGCATTCCTTCCTTGATTTTATGATTTTTTATGTCTTGGTCGACTGTCTTGGCATCCATCGAGAGAAAAATAAGTTTTTTTATGTCTAAAATATATTTCAACAGATATTATATAAATATTTAATTTTTTATTACTTTTTATTTGAATTGAAAATAAAAATACAATACTTGTTCGTGTTCCTAAGTCTATAAAAATATCAATCGCATAGATAGAAATAGAGTGACATTTTGTATTTTATCTTCTCTTTCCTTCATAAGCAGTTTATGATAATCATACAATAATAGAAAATGCAAGTATATTATTTTTACCATTCACGCTGATGTATTTGTTTTAATACTTTGCATCGATGAGCTAAGCGATTTGAGTGTTTTTCATAAAATATTTATATTCTTCTCCATAAAATAGAATATATATATATCTATACTTACTTATATATTTAATTTGAATAAAATATATAACTTATCTCTAAAAATACAAAATAGATTATATATAATAATAAATTTGGAGAATGGCAGCGAAGAAAGCAGGAGAGGAAATCGTCGGCAAAAGGGTAGTCGATGTCGTCCATCAGGATAGAAACTGGGTGACTCGCATCCATAATGAACTCGACTCTAATCAGAACTGGAACAACGAATGGGGCTATCTCTCGGGAGGTACATTTTTACTAATACTATTCTCAATCACCTGAACTCCCCTAAGATATTTATTTTTGAAGTTGTTTCCACTGCTTCTACTTTTAGGCATTAACAACCTTAACCAAACTGGATAAATCAAAAAACAAAGCATTGATGATAAAATTAGATAAGTTGAACAAGTAAACAAAAAAATACAAAAATAATAAACAATAATAAACATCTATACATACATATATATATACGCGCAATAAATCCAAAAAAAATAATTAATTTTTTGATGAACACGATTTATCATTTATTTTT
>JAHDVE020001671.1:0-93723 GCA_022606495.2 Halesus radiatus | reverse complement strand
GATAAAACTATTAAAAAATCGATCTGCAACAATAATTATTAACATTACATATATATATATATATAAATAGTTATAATGTTTCATTGTTGGTTTTGGATATAAGATGTCTATAGAGACCAGTCTAAATGGCCGACGCCCTAGAATTCTAATTTCTTTGGCAGCATTATATAATTACTTCAGTACCAATTCCCTAATTTAGCCTCGGGCCGTGCAAATTTTGCACGACTCGTTAAAAGACAGCAATGGTTCGGTTTTAAAATTTGGCTTACCGTAAAATTTTTATGTTATGGACTCGATATTTAAATGAGACATCAACTTTGCTGTGGAAAATGAAATGTGGTGAGAGAGCCGCATACAAACTGATATTATTACATTAAAAATACTGTAATTCCTCATTATTCCTGATACTTGATACAGTAATTCCTCATTATTCCCGATACGTGATACAGTAATTCCTCATTATTCCTAATACGTGATACAGTAATTCCTCATTATACGTGATACAGTAATTCCTCATTATTCCTGATACGTGATACAGTAATTCCTCATTATTCCTGATACGTGATACAGTAATTCCTCATTATTCCTGATACGTGATACAGTAATTCCTCATTATTCCTGATACGTGATACAGTAATTCCTCATTATTCCTGATACGTGAAACAGTAATTCCTCATTATTCCTGATACGTGATACAGTAATTCCTCATTATTCCTGATACGTGATACAGTAATTCCTCATTATTCCTGATACGTGATACAGTAATTCCTCATTATTCCTGATACTTGATACAGTAATTCCTAATTATTCCTGATATTATTCCTTTTCCTTTATGCCTATTGTGTAATGGCCCTTAGATATTACTGTGATATTGGAATACGTAATAATAGACGTAATAACAGACTATAATTGTGGGCCAATGTGGTAATGCAAAACACAACCTATTTCCAAAATGGACTTATATATGCAGCCATGGTAATTCAAGGCTAAGGAATCCACTTACATTGTTATTTTTATGATAAAATGACAAAAACATCTTAAAAATACACTTTTTTGCAAAATGTCCTATTTCCAGCAAAAAAATATGTACCTTTTTCCGCAAAAAGCAACTATTTTTCATGTTATGGCAATGCGCATAATATTTCCAATAGAAATTTGAGAGAAATAATATTTTTTTCTGCAAAAGCACTATTTTACCTATGATTGACAGATGTACTTAACAGACGCCAAATTTGAAAACTGTGAAGGAAAGAGATTTTTTTGTCGTTTTCCTGGCTGGAAACTGAGTTAGGAAGAGGACCTAATAAAGTCTTCTCCGTACTTGCATTCTTCTTACGTTTTTAAGGACAGATATAAAAGAAATAGTCATGTTTGCAAAATAAAATAATTAAAATTATTCATTTAAAATATTATTTGTCCAACGCAAAGTTAATAAATCACAACAGTGATTCGAAATATATTTTTCAATATATATTTTTTTAAATATTTTTAGTTAACGTGGGTCGGCATCGTTTTTAGGCTCTACTGGAAATTTTGATTTTTGCAAATAAGCAGTTTTGCATGGCCACAATTAAGAAAGACAATATAATAAATATTATCTCAGATGACAGGCATATACTAACCCTTTACCTTAAGGTTTCACTGTGATATTGGGATGGCGGATGGCAGAATGATGCGGATGACAGGTGATAATGAACAAAGACCAGACAACTCTCAGTGTTATTGCTTTCACACCATCTCTCTCATACTGGAGACTAAGTCACCCATTCACTACAGTTAATAAAAACAAATTCATACATATTAAAGTGATAAAGGTTTATGTAGCTCATTGGTAAAACTGACAAGACTTTAAAAAAAAAAGATTCAGAGATTGCGGGTTCCAAACCCGGCGTGCACAAATAAATTTAATTCAATTCATATTGTGTTTGTTTAGAATGTTTCTTTTACACTGTGTTAATAATAGTTAGTTTATCTGAAATACGGAACTCCAATCTATTTTTTATCAGTATTGTTGTAGCCTTCTAAGTTATCATTTATTACAGATTATTAAAGATCATTTTCAGTTTAAAATCTTTTTATTTTTCAACGCCTGCGAAAATGTTCCAAATCTATGACGGATCGTGCGTGACATTATATGGTAGACGTTTTGTGGTTTAACAGATGATTGTAGTGGATTTTACGTGCCAAATTCAAGACTTTTTTAATCTTCAAAATTTAACCGCTATTAATTGAAGAACACTTTATAAAATGTCAGCTAATTTATAAATGTCACTATAATTTTTGCAATATAGTATAAAAAACAATTAAATATAACCGCACTCAATTGAAGTGTCCCTAAATCTTCCCTAGCGGTTCTAGCGGTAATGAACAGGAACTTGTCATAAATCAGAAACGGCAGCAATGACAATTAATAATAATTACCATGATTTAAGAGGGCAAAAAACTATTTTTTTATGAAGACGTTGTTTATGCAGAAGAACCTGTGGGAGACATTTTGAAGATTTATTGTAAAAAAAAAAAATGCAAGCATTTAAATTGTTTTGTTTAATTGTTGACCACCTCCAAACATGTAAGAAACTTTAAAGTTGAAGAGTTGTAGCAAAATAAAACTCAAACACTTTTAGGATATTCATGTAAAAAAATAATAATTTATTGGAGAGAGACCATATAAATTAGACCTTTTTGGATTGAGCATAAACTGAATAAATATTTTTTGGTTACGGTTCAACTTTCTCTAGTACATGCGTTTTGTGTTAGCTTCATTCGAATGTTAAGTTTTATTTTTAAAGAAATAAAAATATTACAAAAAACTAGATTCACCATTGTACTATGGAAACTGAGTTGATAAAAAAAAATACTTTCATTAGATAGATACATCATTTACCAATTTATATTTGAGATTGCATTCAGGGTATTTAAAAAAAAAATGCTAAAATTTATTGATATAACTTTGAAAAGTTTAGAATTGGATCACCACACGTTTGGTCATTTTGATTGCAAATAGCCTCCCCTATCACTCCACTTCGTTTGATCCATGACTTATGGGACACCCGGCATTCAGAATAGGCATTTGCTGGTCTATATGAATAAGCTACAATATTTTTCAGTGGAGTTCCTTATTGTAAGATATTTTTGGTGCATTAAACCATGGAGAATTAGTGATATTGCACAATACCCATGATTTGATCGGGAATCTAACCCCAGCGAATAATGAGGGATTACTGCATTGTTAAGTGTTAGTACATATAAAAATATTTAGTTTTATCTTTGACAGAATTATTATTGTGTATTCATTTGGTAAGTGTTTAGTATAAAGTATTTTATTCGAGTGTTTATTTTCTTTGTTTTATAAGAACTTGGTCCCACAAAATAATCACCAAAAAAAACATTATATTACGATCAATATTTAAATAAGATTCGTTTTGTAAATTGACCCTATTGAAGATTAAATTTATTCTAATCATATTTGGCTATATGTTTTTATAATTAATCCATATTCCACTGCATAGTAGGGTCTCAAAATTATAATTTAATCAATTATTTACGACTGCATTCGAAATTTCATAGAAACCATATATTTTTTAATTATTAAAAAAATCATTTTATCGCTCGGTTTAAAAACTTAACCTATTCAAACAAAGTACCTAATTTCTTAGGTATGGTTAAAAATATAACTATACTATGGAAAACCATAATTCCATTACAATAAGTTAACGCACATCTCCTCCAAACGTTGGCCTGGTGACGGGTGATGACCTAATATTGGCCTAACATTGTCCTAATCTTATATATCTTTGGCTTCACCTTTGGCTCATGGAGAGCTAGCTTAACGTGTCAAGACGTAAGCGGGCTTTAAATTGACTTTACGTTGACCAAAGGTTGACCACATATTGACCTAATATTGGCCACGCGTTGACCCAGTGCTGGGCACATAATGTTACATACTAAAATGAATATGTAGTAGAATAGAATGTAGGAGGAGAAGTGCTTATAAAAGCCAATCCCAAATGCAAGCATCCCGGGTCTACACCCTCAGTCAGAGTGTAAATTAGGTACAAGCATTGATGACGGGAGTTGGAGCTATGTGAATCTAAGGTAACTCGAGTATAATAAAATTATGTTAAAATAACAAGTTTCGTTACTCTTTACGCTTTCTGCCTGAGCGGCGATCTCTGGGAGACCGCTTCGGCTCTGGTTTTGGTTTTTGCTTTGTTTTGGCCGCGGTGGGCTTGACTACATCTACAGCGGGCTCGTTCGTAGCGAGAATCGGCCCATTGGTAACAGCAAGGGGGCCGTTGATACTGACGACGGGCCCATTGGTAATCGGTCCATTCCTAACCGTAGCGTGACTCGGCTCAACCGGAGCAATCGCTATCGGCGGCTCTGCCGTGACAACCGAACCCGTTTCGTCATCAGAAGAAACTGGCCAGCCTGCCATGATGCTCTTGCTGACAAAGCGGTCAAAATCCTCGGCATTGTAGCTGGTGGAGGTTCTGTTACCTGATCTTCCGCAGTCGGAGCAGGAAACCAGCTCCTCGGGGATGCCAGACTTCTTGTTGTTGGTGTGGTCTCCGAGGCAAAAGTCACAGTACGGGGAGTGAGAGGCGGGGACTGCGGGGGCTACGGGGGTGCCGCCCGGAGAAGCGGGGGGGCCAGCCCCTCCTGGAGGGGAGGGGGGCGCCGCTGAAGACGACGCTGGGACAGCGGGGGCTGCGGAACCCGGGATGGGGGGTGAGGAACGACCCGCTACTGCACCTGCTGAAAATAAAACTACTTATCAACACACCCAACGAAAAGATAAATTTGGATAAATAATGGGGGATGCTATGCCAAGTATTTTAGATTTTTAGGAGAGATTCATGTTGTAGAAGGCAACACAAAAATTCACTTCCTGTCAATTGTGTACAAATGTGGGGCACACCCTTGGGGTGTCCCGACTCTGCACCAGTGGTGGATGTTTTATGGTGGATGGTGAAAGTCAATGTTTCCAAGGTGATTACAGTAAGTATGAATTGATTTCCTGGCTTACAAATATATAATATGTATAGATTGACCCAATAATCCATACTAATTTGGAAGAAAATTGATTTTGCCCATTTAAGTATGACCGTTCAACTTTTAGGGTCCGAACAAGCAAAAGAAAATGAACGCGTTCAAGAAAAAATTTCGACATTTGAAAATTATGTTTGATCAATTTCATCTGAAGTAAAGAAAAATTGAACTAGCTTCGGGCACACAGAGACACCCACACCACACTTCTATCGGTTTATCTCTTCATTGTAAAAACATTTATAAGTTAGTAGCTGGCTGGAAAAATGTGTCAGATTCTCATCCATTCATTGCACGACCATCATTTTACATTTATAATGATGAAGGAATTCAAATATTGTGAAGTTATTCGTAACATGAGAATGTTTGTCTTTCTTAAAATAATAAACTGTTTTAAGTACATTGTTAGATTATTATCATTGCACTCACTATTCCCCGTGATGAAGGTGACGTAGCTGTCCTGGTACTCGGTGGAGGGCTGGTCGGGCGGCACGACGGGGCCCGAGGCGGGGGGAGGCACTAGGGGAGGGGCAGGCGGCTGGGTGCTGCGCGCCGGCGAGTCCCGCGAGTCCCCGTCGGAGCCCCCGCCGCCCTCCTTGTGTGAGTGCGTGTAGTGATAGGTCAGGCCGGGGCGGGTCTTGTAGCGGGCACCGCACACTGCAATCGCATAGGATCATTATTACATAATCCACAAATCTTGCATGCAAGCGGTACTGTTATTTGAGGTTTCCACTCTTCAGGCTACAACTTGCAGCAACTTGCAGTTTATGCGGAAACTCCTCGCATAATGGAAATGGGTATATCAAACTTTGACGATCAGCACCACTTGAATGATCCCCGCTTTTGATCAAATTGTCATATTATTGTTGATTATATTATGATATGGATTGTTCAAATGTCAAAAAATCTAACTAGCCATCAGGGGTTGACAGAGGATGGACCGCCAAACAACTCGGTCTTGGCACACACTCTTTACTTCATTCACATTCATACATTGTCTCATAAAACACAAACCCTTCTGTTATTCTGACTATTAACATGGCCCGACTCAAGTATTTGGTTCACTTGATGGTGCCATGTCTTCCTCGGGCGTCCCCCACTTCTTCTACCATTCACATTCGCATCATATATTCTCCTAACACTCCTTTCTAGGTTCATCAGCTCTATATGCCCAAACCATCTAAACATTCCATGGTCGGTTTTAAAATATCAATGGTACTTTTTGTCATGTGTAACAAAAAGCATCCTTTTCATAAATATATGCAGTGATGTCATGCGGTAAATACTCATTTCAAGAAGCCCTGATACTCAAAGGTGTGACGGGGTCTGCAGTGAACAGCACAATATCCTTATATACACTTATAGATTGGTTGACAGAGCAGTCCAGAACATCAGGTTCCCACTGCGGCGCCACAGGTTAAGTCCTAAGTCTTCCATCTTTAAAAACTAAAACTAAAACTAATTCGCCCTCATCTTGAATGTACCAGTGTAATTTGGTCTCCTTTCTTTATCATATTGAATCCATACAACATCGATTCTGATGTGGAATTGCATGGAAATTAGGATGAGAAAGAGGTGTTGACTCCTATGACGAAATTGAACTAACCTTAAATATTTCTTCATTAGAAAAGCGCAAGACTTTGTTTGATCTCACGCATTTTCTAAATTATTAATTGTATTATTGACTCACCTTCTTTGTTGCAACTCATACAGTCCAACATTCCTAACCGTAGACTCCAAAACAATCACAGCAAATAATACATAGAGATGCCCTGGCACGCAAGGGGAAGAAGTCAAAATAAGAAGGGCAAGCTAGGCGTAAATTAAAACAATGACCAAATAATAAAGTTTGGCTTGTTTACAAAAATTGAATATATTGTTAGTGTTTAGTTGGGCCCTTTTTAGAAATCTTTTCTTACAGCAGTCAAAATCAGATGAAACAAGTGTGGACTGCTGTGAACTAAGCTGGTTCCAAAACGGGTATCACGTGACCATTGCCTACAGTCATCAAATTCATACTTAGGGCAAGTATATTAATTCTGACGTCAGTGGAAACAATGAATTGCTTTTCCTCAATCAACACTACTAATTATGGGTTCCATTCTCCACTGCCCAGAATGTCGAGACTTGTTAACTCAAGCTTTGAAATTTTTTATACCAGTCTAAATGATTTTTGTCAGGCTTTACAAAAACAAACTTCGTAGAATATCATTTAATATGTCTAACATCATGGACTCAGGCTTTGACTTGAATGTTCTCTCAAATGTATATCTTTGTCCCGTTTTTGTTATGGCTTCATTCATATATTATGTATGTGCTGTTCTTTTTCTACACCTCTTGTAAACCATAAATCTCTTTTTGTATTGGACAAAGGTCCGTTAATACAAAAATAAATCATTGGTTTAGGTAGATTTTCTGCCGATAATGATGGTGATGGTATTAGGAGGAAATGAAATATTGGCAGGTTATTCACACATTAACCAGCCAATGTTGATCTTTTCTAACCTTTACAACACTGGCCATTTCAAAGCAATGTATTATTTTGACGGCCTCCATGGTCGAGGGGTAAGGTTCTCGACTACGAATCCGGAAGTCGCGGGTTCAAATCCCGGCGTGCGCTAGTAAATTTTATTTAATTAATTTGTGCTGTTTCACAATTAAAAATAATATATAGTATATTTGCGCTCGTTCCAGAGTGGAAGATACTCTCAGTATCGCCCTGGTAAAAGACCACCATTCAGAATTGAAACGTTGCTTGAAATGGCTTTTAGCCGTGTTTGGTGACCAGATCTGAATAGCCAGGTATATCCCCACCTTCCTCTTACCCTTCTCCTTCCTCTTACCCTTCTCCTTCCTCTTACCCTTCTCCTTCCTCTTACCCTTCTCCTTCCTCTTCCCCTTCCCAATACCTTCAGCCTCACAACATTTCCCAATTGGGGATGCTATAGTCTCACTGGCTCCAGAAGGTTGGGAGCAGTTGAGACTCTTGTGCAGTATTCATGTAAAAAAAAACAAAAAATTACACGGGACGTGATAATATGATAACATGAAAAAAATGGCATCAAACTCACGATCGCATCCATAAGGCTTATCCGCATCCCCGGCCACTTCGTACGGCAGGCTCTGCTGCACGGCCTTCTTACGCCCCCGCCCCCCGCCGCGCCCTCTGCCCTTAGGCGTGGTGGCAGGTGTCTCGGGGGTCTCGGGGGGTGCCTTGCTCCGACGGCCCGCCTTGGCGGGGGGGGTGCCGCGGGCGGGCGTGTCCGCCGCCCCCGCTCCCCGCTTCCGCCTCGCTGCATAACTCTCGTCCATGTAGTCCTCATCGGAATCGGGTTCAGGCTCCTCGAGCTGGTCTAGCTCTTCCATGGTCATGTCGTCATAAAACCATTCCTGGAAATTATTGAATAATTAGGGTTTGATCTGCAGATAACAGTAGTAACTTCAATAATGAAGCACATATTTATACAAAAACAATGTGCAATACACTTTTCATACACTTGATTTTGCCCTTTTGACGGCTTAATTATTTATTTGCTAGTTGGGAATGTCTCACGTGTGTTGTGTCCGGGCGAAGCCAATGTTGCGGTTGGATCCAGAACACCGTTTAGATGATTTTAAGATTGTATTTTTGAAACCGAACAATAGGGCGAAGCCAATGTTGCGGTTGGATCCAGAACACCGTTTAGATGATTTTAAGATTGTATTTTTGAAACCGAACAATAGGAACAATATGAAATGATAGGAAACTCTTGACTCTGAAAAACCAAGCAGTCGGGTGGGAATGCTGTGTTCATTTTGGGGGGAATTTGATTAGTAATTCAAAGAACTGATGTTAATAATGGTACCGAATTCATCCCTGTATCGGACGTCACGCCTCCCGGAATATTTGAAGCTGCACACTTATTATTAAATTATCGTTGTCTGTTAATATATGTAACGGGCGGTCTGGCGAGCTTGTTCGCACCAGACCGCTCAAACTGAAATGACTGAATAAAAGCGTTGGAGCGGGACAGTTGGTGGGAGGGAGACCGACTTGTCGGGCATCTACACGGCACTGGCGGTCCGCGCTTGGTGGACCGCATAAATAGCCTGCAAACGCCAGTTTGCGGCAGTTAGCATTTGACCGCCGCCTGACAAGTACTCCTCTCTGCCCGCCGCCCGCTCTGACTTCTAAACCACTCGCCTTGTTTCACTCTGACCACTGCTTACCTCCATCGGACTACTGCCTCGGACTGGACCCAATAAGCAACTGCCTCGGACAAGATTAACAAAAGTCGTTGTCGTCAGTACCGTTCCTCCTTGCAAAAAGGAACGGTAGGAGTGCTACCTCCCCCTCCAAGCCTCGCTCCGTAGATTGGGATCAGTCGGCTTCTTCAGTTCGCTGGTGTACCAGATTACGTCTGGTACAATCCCGTTAGCCATTACCGGTGATTTCCTGAATAATTGTGAAAACTCAGTTTCCCCGGGTACAAATGCGTCTCAGTTGATTAAAAAGCAGCCAATGATTAATTCCACGGGACGTTTAAAACTGTTTACCCGCACGTATTGGACCATGAGCTCATTTATTTAGAGCAGATGGGCTCCATAAACTAACTGTATTTTAGTCAATGTCAAATATACATATTATATGATATAGGTGATTTGCCATCGTGCTAGCAAGAGTCGACTAATTACCGATATTGCAGATAAAAACCTTTATCGTGTCAATGTTAAATGTTCTATTCTCCTTTAGTTGTTTCCTCATTGCCGAAGATCGTGTCCCCAACTCAAATTTCTCTGGCGGACAAAGTTTCTCCACTCCTCGTGGTACTGCGCTGCATGGAAAGATGCCGACACGAAGTTCCAGACGTCTGTGAGACAGTTTTTCGAGCAACGTGTCTAAAGCATATGAGGATATGCTAAAGGCAGACAGTTGATAGCCTATTGTGGATGTCTAGTTCTTCCACGATGGATATGTTTTTATAATTGAATGTTCATATAGTGTTTAATAGATAGTTGCACCAACTTGCTCTCGCTCACCTTGGAAACATCGTCCTTGTGGTGGTGACTATCCTTGCTGTCCGTGTCATGGGTGTCCATGGGGGCCTGTGAGAGCTCCCCCTCGGTGGGCTCCTCGCAGCTGGGGGCGCCCAGGCCCATACCCTCACCTCCCCAACCTCCGCAGCGAAGGGACAGGTATTGCCGCTTGGCCTTGCGCCATCTAAAAACAAAGATTTGTTATTGAAAGATTAAATAGTTTATAGCTTGACCACAAGCAAAAAACCACGCGTAGACGCAGGTCTCCTGCCACACGCAGATGGGTGGGACTTATTAGTATTTTGCTAGCTCTCGTAGATGACAGTTCTGTGATGGAACATGAAAAAGCCCATTTTACATGTACAATATTTGAACAGGTAGCAATCAGAAAGTGGGGCTACCAGTAAATCATGGATATATTGCATAAAAATAAAGTTCCACAACCTCGACACGACATGAAGGATCGGCCATCAGCCTGCTAATGAATTATGTCCGATGCTCTGCAGGAAACCCGCTGGCACAGAGCGGGTGTGAACTGTGCGCCTCGAGTTAAGTTTAAACTTATGGATATAAAGATTTGTGTGTGAAGCACTAGTTATATTTAACTCGTCAGGGTGGCTCGAAGTCCACCCTCGTAACACTGCCTGGCGATGAAACACAGACATTGTTCTGGCCTCAGCAGATTCAGCCAGAGGAATCCACGGCTATGATGAATATTCCACATCATATTACTAACTTAGTTTCCTAGAATGCAACTGAAGGAATGCAAATGACACGGGAGTGGAAGTAATTGAAGAAATGGGATGTTCCACTACAGACGGCCAGCTTCATCCTCTGAACCTTCAACCTGTAAATAAAAACATAAGGCGTAATAAACACAAATTCAAAAATAAAGAATTGCCACGTGAAAGGTAAGTACACCAATTACAATAACTCTAGTTCAAAAACCTTGTGTTTCGTTAGATCTGAAAGAATTCCAAAGGATATCCTTCTCTTAGCACTTAAATTCACCTCACTATAACTTCACTAATTCAAAATTGGCCAGCTGCTCTGATATTGCAGCGGTGAACACCCTTGTCATCCAGCGACGAGCGTTAGAGATCCAACTGAACTGGCACTATCTCCTTCCAGTGACAATAGGGATCGGATCGGGGGGGGGGGGGGGGGGAGGTGAGTAGTTAACAATTATGCATTTAAGATGCCAAAACACCTTAGAACCACTTGCTAAAGACAGTTAATAGATAAACATATCTCAGATATTCCATAGTATTACCACGCATTTCTACAATGAAATATCTTTACAATAAGGTCCTTTGTTCTAATTTGTATAAATAAAATCATTGTATATGGGTCTAGCTACTCTACAAGACTAAATTATGACCACCGTGAATCTTGCAATTAATATTTGGCGCCATGATGCATCATAAAGCATGCCCGTCATCTAGGGTTCACACATTCACATACATATGTAGAAATAAGAATAATTACAGCTTTTACATGTGTGAAGGTACAGTACGTGAAAATCATCTGACATCTGGATGTCAATTACACAATGTACCTACACCTATACGCTGCGTATGAACTAGAAGTTGTGTGAGCTGGGAGTCATATGAGCTGGGTATGAACTGGGAGCCGTATGAGCCGGGAGTCGTGTAAACTGGGAGTCGTGTGAGCTGGGAGTCATATGAGCTGGGGTATGAACTGGGAGCCGTATGAGCAGGGAGTCGTGTAAACTGAGAAGTCGTGTGAGCTGGGAGTCATATGAGCTGGGGTATGAACTGGGAGCCATATGAGCTAGGAGTCGTGGAAGCCCGTTCGCTGTTAATATGTGTCGGTTCTTAAAGGAGGCGCCGTTCAATTGAGTCGTACTTTTGAGTTGTACGAAAATATTGAGCTGATACTGTGACTCTCACTCTTAACAAAATGAGTCATGACCCATCGCTAGAGTATATTATGCACTCAGGGTGTTGTTTGACCGACAATCACTGGCTAATCGACGGCTGATCAAGCAACCCAATATAAAATTTGACAAACCAAGAATCAACAGATAAAGCGGACCATTTAAAGTTTAAAAAAATTCAAAATAGCACTAATCGTTGATTTGTCAAACATGACTGTCATTCAAACAACTAAGCCCTTAGCTTTTTTTTAAATACCGCGCAATTATAAAAATCTTCTGGGTCCTCAAGAGATGACTCTGAATCCCTCTTTTAAACCAAAAATCCTCTTCGGATGGGAAGGTCCGAGAGGGTGGTAAATACCCTGATGAAAGACCATTCAGAATCGAAACGTTGAAATGCGTTGGCTAAAATTACCATTTTAGTTAACAAATATTAATTAGGTATTGCAGTCATAATACCGCACAAAACTCCCAACAAGAGTCAGTATGGGACAAGAGCACGGCATCCTCAAATTGGAGTATGTTGTGGAGCTGAAGTAAGTTAAGGAGATCGGTAAAAGGAAGATCGAGAAGTACCCGGCTATTCAAATTTGGTTACTAAACAAAAATAAAGTCATTACAAGCAACGTTTTGATTTCCAATGGTGGTCTTTCACCAAGGCAATACTGACATCGGCCAAACGGTGTATTAATAATGAAAGGCTTACCTAGCCGCTGGGTATGTGTAGAGCTGTCCCTCTCGGGCCCCGGGCATTCGCTGCCGCCGGGACATGAAGAGGTTGCAATGTGTCTGGGCCACCCCTAAAGCAAATAGAAATACTTGGTAACTTCAATCAATCACCACTCAAAAATACACACTTTGTAATCTGCTAACGCAAGAAAAACTATGAATGATTCATCTGTAAATTCTATATGGACAGTTTGGAAAATGTTTAAGGTTTCCACTGAAAAAAGTTCTTAAACTGTAACAGTGGCAGTTTGTGGTTTTTTAAGTGGGCATTCAATCAGACATTCACGAGAACAAATTACAATATGTACTTGTACTTTGGCGAATCATCCAATGCAGTGGCAGTCACATCATTTAGATAAAGTTGGTATTGGTGGGAGGGGTACTATAATAACTAGACATAAGACCAGTAATACGGTGTTTGTTGAAACTGTAACAGTGGCAGTTTGTGGTTTTTTAAGTGGGAATTCAATCAGACATTCACGAGAACAAATTACAATATGTACTTGTACTTTGGCGAATCATCCAATGCAGTGGCAGTCACATCATTTAGATAAAGTTGGTATTGGTGGGAGGGGTACTATAATAACTAGACATAAGACCCATAATACGGTGTTTGTTGAAACTGTAACAGTGGCAGTTTGTGGTTTTTTAAGTGGGCATTCAATCAGATATTCACGAGAACAAATTACAATATGTACTTGTACTTTGGCGAATCATCCAATGCAGTGGCAGTCACATCATTTAGATAAAGTTGGTATTGGTGGGAGGGGTACTATAATAACTAGAGACATAAGACCCGTAATACGGTGTTTGTTGAAACTGTAACAGTGGCAGTTTGTGGTTTTTTAAGTGGGCATTCAATCAGACATTCACGAGAACAAATTACAATATGTACTTGTACTTTGGCGAATCATCCAATGCAGTGGCAGTCACATCATTTAGATAAAGTTGGTATTGGTGGGAGGGGTACTATAATAACTAGACATAAGACCCGTAATACGGTGTTTGTTGAAACTGTAACAGTGGCAGTTTGTGGTTTTTTAAGTGGGCATTCAATCAGACATTCACGAGAACAAATTACAATATGTACTTGTACTTTGACGAATCATCCAATGCAGTGGCAGTCACATCATTTAGATAAAGTTGGTATTGGTGGGAGGGGTACTATAATAACTAGAGACATAAGACCCGTAATACGGTGTTTGTTGAAACTTTCTTTACATAAGAATACAACGTATTATCTAATAAAGGATTGAGTTATGAATACGAAAACAAAGATATGCAACATAATCTGTGAGTTTTAGTAATTGATTTACAAATGCCATTAAAAGCAAAAGGTTAGAGAAATGCAGGAGCAAGAAAATAAAAACAAATATTTACTACCAACATTTATTAAAAAAAACATTCAACTTGCATCCTTATTGTGCAAATTCAGCCGGCCACCAATGTGACCGAGGGGGCCATCTCGTCAAACTTGTGAGGTCACGTATCTAAACATTCCTTGAATTCCTTCATTAGCGATGTGAACAAACTTCAACATGGTTAGGCCTAGGCTATTTAATTTCACCGTGAGAGGGATTGGGTCATTTTGGTTTTTTTGTACGAAGTATTTGCATGCAATTGTGAGCCCATATGTGCTGAATACTGAATCCATTCAGCACAGCACCTATAAGAATATCGCATTGCTCTTGGACCGTGGTATTCAGTCACGTGGATCACGCATATTTTTAAAGGAGCACTTATATTATAATGCAAGATAGTTTTATGTTCTAATATTTTTATTGCGAGTTCACTGAACTGTAAGCTTTTGAGTTCTATATAAAATACGAACTGGAATTCTAGGTAAAATGTTCGAATATGTCTTCACTGGTTTTCAAACTACACCTTTTACAAACATTTTGGTGTGTATTTCATAGAATTTTAAAATTACAGTGTGATGATTTTCATCACTGGAAACCTTATACATATTCCTAAATAACATGTTTAAAGTTTATATAGAATTTACAGATAAAACTTTTTTTAGTTTTGCTTGCATCATCAGACTACAGAGAGATGTTTGGGGCCATTTTTTAATGCTGAACCTTCACCAACAGAATTGAGAATAAGGATGTGCGTACACAAAATACTGTTTCCATACAAACCGGTCTGTTTTCCTGTGAACCAAAACAGTCATTAGGTGTAGGTACATACCTACAACTGATACCGTCTTCGCTGCGTGTTTTTGACACACTCCTTTACCTAATTCATTAGGCAACAATGTTCATTATAAAGTATTCAACGAATATTAATTTGAAATCAATAGAAAAATGTATTTATGCTAGAGTAGAAGAGCTGCATTCTCGATTATCTTACTATTTATAGCTTTAAATCTTCAATTGAATATTAAATAGCTTAACACTTTTACAAGAATTTATTCGATAGTGTGGAGGACCATTTAGTTAAAATAAATCAAATTCGGCGCAGTAGAATGAGTTTATTTTGGTGAGTATAACATTGTGTGGTAGAATTACACAATTCTGCCTCATTTTTTCTTTCTTTTTCATTAAATCCAAACTAAGAACCTAATAAACTATTTTTATACAATAATACAGCATATTAATTACATATAAAATAAGTGATTGGGTTCTTAATTTGATAAAAAAAACTTCAAACTTTACTACGCTGTAAGCGAATTTATACGCATTATTTTGCATTTTCGCATATGCCAATATTTTTTTCTAATTTTTAGTAATCTGAAACAATGTTTTATTCTAAAAACCCATGTGTATTAAGAGTGAGGAGGAATTTTTGAATTTTAAGTATTGTTTTTTGGTGCTACCCAAAAAATCGTATAAATTGTATATACAGATTATCATTTTTTGTTTTTTCCAGTTAGAAAACATGGTATTTATTTCATACTGGGACTCAGTAGAAAATGCATAATTTAAAAAAAAAAAGAAATTATTATAAAATAGCAAAAAATGCATTAGAAAAGAGGAAATAATCTCACTGCACTTGGAATCAGTGATTCCATGGTAAAAAAAAAATTAAAACAAAATGGGTGTGCCGACTCAAAACAAAATATTATCGAGCTGTTTGTTGTTTGGATGACAATTTAATACATAAAGTATTGTAAATAATGATCTAACCTGTCTGAGGGTCCAGAAATGGCATACGCAGCCGCCGCTCCACACATAGTCGTGTGTTGAAATTCGCCGAGTTTTCTATAGCCTCGCGATAAGCAGAATCGTTGAAAAAGCTGAAATTTGAAGTGCATATTGTAGTTATTTCGAAAAGAGAATTTTGGCACTTCTTTCTCAAATTTTATTATCATATTCAGTCATTTTAGAAAATGTCGGTTTAAGTATTTAAATTCACTATCCACCTTTCAATCTTCTGCAAATTACCAGGATTTACGACCCGGATTTCGGCGGCTGCCATCTTGTTTGGAAGTTTTATGTTTTATTGCGTTTGCCATAGATTAGAAATGATAATTAAATTTAAATTCCACAGAGAATTCTATAGACTCCAGACCGGACCATAGATGTACCTGTACGCTGACCGGATTACCGAGAGTGGTATATCTGTAGGATCACCCGTATTATATTATGGAATCACAGGACAGATTGATATAGCCTTTTGCAAACAAATAAAATAATGACCGAATTCACCGAAATATTTAGATTTACAATGTGCATTTTAAATAGTAGGAATTCCCAGATTAGACCGGCCATAAAATAAATTTAGTACAAAGGCTAGCCGAGCCTATTGTTAGGAAAATTAATATAATCTTATCTGCTATTTTGGGAAAGTCCGAAATTCCTTTGGAATTTTATGGGACGGCAATAAACACCTCAAAGGAATTGAGCCGACCGGGGAATGCGGGTTAAAAGGATAATACCTACAGGTAGACAGGTAGACAGGAGCACAGTGGGCTCTAGGAGACAGTCGATTGTCAGAGTCCGCGCAGGACGGAGAGTCGAGTGAAAGCTTCCATCGAGGAAGCACGAGTCGCGTGCAGTCTTCCACCGCGGAAGCAAGAGTCGATTGTCAGAGTCCGCGCAGGACGGAGAGTCGAGTGAAAGCTTCCATCGAGGAAGCACGAGTCGCGTGCAGTCTTCCACCGCGGAAGCACGAGTCGATTGCCAGAGTCCGCACAGGACGGAAAAGTCGCGTGCAGTCTTCCACCGCGGAAGCACGAGTCGTTGTAAGAGTCCGCCCAGGACGGAGAGTCGGTTGCAGCAGTCCGCCCAGGACAAACAGCCAAGTGAAACCTTCCGCCCAGGAAGGTTCCTATTCTCGCTCCTTAGAGAGGCCGCCCAGGTCCTCTACGCTCTACGAATTCTACGCTTCCACCCCAGAAGGAAGTAACGGATCTTCGCCCTTCGGAGATCAACATCGGAGACCACCCAGGCCTCTGATTATCGCCGCGTTGCACCTACTCCCGATCCGGAGGTACACGAATACGTAGTGCGAACGCGATGACTCTACATACAACGCAGCCACTGGATCCTGGACATCCATCACCAAAAAGGGAAGTGCCTGACTCTAATGATAATTCCGCCCACATTGCCTAAGCCAGTGAACCTCTAATTTTAAGTACAAAGACTTTAACAGTAGAATTAAGTAATTACCTAAACCAGTGAACCTCTAATTTTAAGTACAAAGACTTTAACAATAGAATTAAGTAATTGCGTATCTAGTTTTATTAAATTTATTATGTCTAATTAAGTTTTACACTAGTTTTAAGATTAAACCCACGTATATAAAAATAAATTACTTGTAACTACCTAAGATCGCATTTCTATTCCTCCCTTTTTGCGTTATTCCTAGAATAATACCAACTGCCCGACGCATCGTCATATCAAGATCATACTTTCCAAATTTGGGTTCACAAACACGAAAACCTTTTTACAACGCTAAATTAGCGAAATTTTTATTTGGACTTTGGTGACCTATTCATTTATCGTGACAGACGCTCCCAACGTTTTCCTAAATCTACGAATTCAGCTGTAAGATATAAAACCTACGACCAATATAATTTTTTGAAATCAAAAAGTTTGCAATAAATTGGGTGAAAAGGGGTCAATATTTCGAGTTGGGTCAGTTGAAAAACTCATAATTTTTATAAAACAAAAATACTTTCTGATTCATAAAAATAAATTTTAAAATATTTACATATACAGAAATAAAAGAATACGTTCTAGGTTCTTAGTTTGGGTTTTTTAAGAAAAAAAAAACCCAAAATAATGATCTAACAACCTATGTTTTAAATATCCGTTTTATGCAGTTGGCACTTTTGACAAATGCCATTCATACTAACATTAAAAATTGCATCAATTCCTCTTCCTCTCATTTCTATATAAATTAAAAAATGAAGTACATTATTTTGGATTTCCTATTATTTTTATTAAAGTAAAAATATATTTCTTTTTAAAAAAAAAAAGTTTTTCTTCTGAGTCCCAACTGGAAATATTTACCAAAAGTGGGAAATTTTCTTAAACGTCTTTATTTGGATCCTGCTCATTTTAGCAAAATACTTTTCGTAAATCGTCCTTAATACCTAATGCCTCAATACAAGAAACCGGAGTGAGTTTTTAAATATCTTAGTTTTATAGCCTTCGGTCGAATTTCTGGTTGCTATAATGAAAAGATTAAACGGTTTCCTTCCCGTTTTACAAAAAATATAAAAGGGTTTCGCAACAAACTTTAATGCTCTGTCTTCAATGTTTTATATCAGGCATCCAAAATTATATATTTTTTTAAATTTCAGGGAAATAAAAAGGTCAGCATTTTGTCGTTTAATCTCAATGCTGACATAAATAAATAATGTTGCAAACAGCATAATATAACACCATAATTTAAAGTAGGGTGTACATTATAATATTTTCAAGTAGCGCGTGCTAGGGGGGGGGGGTAGCATCGAGGAGGTTATTTTTTTACCGAGATCTATCACATTGATTGCCGCTTAACCACGTTTACCTTGAAATTAAAAATGCACACTTCTCGCCTGTTGAAACTCGACCTACATAGTTCATCCTCATATGATACCAGAGAATTTGAGGCTATTCTTTTATTAGCTGTTAAACGTCAAATTCGGTGGATGTGGCTGGAGAATTAGATAAGATTTAAAAAATAATGTGGCGAGTTCTTCTTATGTTATAAGTTCTCTGAAGAAAAAAATCTTAACTATTTTCACATGCCAAGCCAAACTTTTTATCATCTTCGTGATATGATCGAAGAAGACGTTAAATAAAAGGTTACGTGCATGCGCAAAAGCATAGAGTCTCAATAATGATAATCTCAATAAATGGGTTGATAACCAATTTTTGGCGCAATATTACTTGATTTTGAACCTTTGGGATATGATGTTGTTTAACACGGAACTACATACTGGTATGTATATACCATTTAACGATGAAAACACTTCTGAACGTAATCGTATACAATTGCTAAGAGTTTTGTAGACATGTTACTTTCAATTTATAGTTTCTTACATAATTAAAAATCCCACATGGACGCGCCTGACAGTAGCATATATCTATAAAATTTCACGAAATGCAAATTGGAGAATTTGATATTTTTTCCAGCCAGTAATCACTGAGACGTATAATCAATACTCAGGAACTTTATTAGAGCTCGTATCAGAGAATGCCGGTATTTAAACTCGGGAATGTTGTCGTTTGGCCTTGGCCAACTTTTTATTCCTCGAATGTCGAAGAAATTACAAGAGGGTTGGAAAGAGGCACGGAACGGCGTGAAGGGGGCACAGTTTGGCAGAAAACGGGGGCAGATAAATGATCAAATATCGCTCGGCTAGCAGTTCTCGGGATATAATCTAGGCCGCCCATACGTACTATAATTTATGGTACCCGCATGTAACGACTGCATGGGATTGTATGGTAAGCGATATGCCCCGCCCATTCATATTAATATCATATATTCGCTGTGTGTGATGGCCTTAATAATATACTTGAATTCCTCCTACTTAAAGGCAGAAAACGTTGCTTTTGATATATCCTTTTGTAATACCTATAATAAATGACCAAATTCACAGACATACTTAGTCTAAAATGTGCATTTCAGGTAATAAAAATTCCCAGACTAGACCGGCCATAAAATAAATTAGCACAAAGTCTAGCGGAGTACTACATCGTAAAATAAACCATCCTTAATTACTATTTTAGAAAGTCGGCAATTCCTTTGAGATTTTACGGGACAGCAATAAACACCTCAAAGGAAATGAGCCGCCCGGCGGAACGGCCCGTTGAACAATGCGGGGAATAAAAGGGATACCTACAGGTAGGCGACAGGGGCTCTCTGACGAGACAGTCGGGTTCAGTCTTCCGCGCAGGAAGGAGAGTTGGCTTGAAACTTCCGATCAGGAAGGTTCCCATTCTCGCTCCTCGGAGAGGCCGCCCAGGTCCTCTGACGACGAGTGAATTTTACGCTTCCATCCGAGAAGGAAGTCTTTTCTCCGCCCTTCGGAGATCTACGGCAGAGTCGCCCAGGCTCTGTACCGCGAGTGAGTGTCACGCTTCCATCCCAGAAGGAAGTTACTGATCTTCGCCCTTCGGAGATCAAACCCAGGAGACCGCCTAGGCCTCTGATTATCGCCGCGTTTGTATCTACTCCCGAACCGGAGGTACTTGGATACCTAGTGCGAACGCGAGGACTCTGTATACAAAGCAGCCACTGGACCCTGGACAGCCATCTGTAAAGGGAAGTGCCTCTGACTCTCATGATAATTCTTCCACCCTGTCAGCCAAGTGAATCTCTAACTTTAAGAAACAACTTTTTCATACAATTAATCCAGTGAACCTCTAATTTTAAGAATACAACCTTTTATGTAGATTTAACGAAGTAATTAGTTAACTTTAAGTACAAAGACTTTACAAGTAGATTTAAGTACTGGCCTATCTAGATTTATTGAATTATTGTGTCTAATTAAGATTAACTCTAGTTTAAGACTAACCCCACGACTATCAAAATAAATGATTTGTAACTACCTAAGATTGCTTTTCAGTTCCTAACCTTTTTGCGTTATTGCTAGAATTTTACCCACTACACTCACCACCGTCTTATCACTATCAACGATGGGGGACGTAGATGGTTGCTGACAAGCCGTGACCCTTGGGAGGAGACCGATGCATTTGACCACTCAGCTACTAATCGGAAACACAGATTATTTTGTGGTGTACAAAATTCCATTAGTTTTCGGAAATCGAAACTTCTGCGAATTCAAGAATCATATAATTTTACACGTTATTTTTCAAAATTTTTGTCGATGATTTTTTTTTGTGGTGGCAACAATGTAAAATTGGAGGGCTTACGAGCCTGTTTTTTGTAATGTTTTGTTTACATTCTCCTACCCATTGATGACAGTTGTGGTTGACGTTTCATTGTTCAACTGAAAACATTTATTCTACGTGATTGTAGATTGTCGAATATGCAATGAGTATCGAAGATAATGACGATGCAAAACATATGGACTTTCCTTGCCAAGTCGAGTCCGGTTTGCAATTCATGTGGAGAAACTGCAAGCGTCCAAATTTAAATTCAGTTTACCCTGAATTATTTAAAGACGACCCCATCTGGAACAACGTAATAGAATTAGTTTACGATGCACATTCTCAACATTCCGCACTGCTGCGCGAAGTAATATCAAATACCTTATTACCCGAAGATTTCGGCGGCAAACAGGCAGGAGTCGTTTTAATAGTGACCGATGGACATTTCAATTTGATGATGCTTCTTGCGACCTTGTATCATTTGGCCAGAAAAAGGAGAAATATTTCAGAGTTTATTTCGCCAGAAGAACACGAGTGCGCCATTGAAACTGCCGTCGCACAATGTTTAGACAGCATACAGATTCTAAACGTGTATGATTCTGAACAATTATGTACTACCATTCACAATTTGGAAAATGTAATTCATTCCAACGATAAAGTGTCACTTGTTGTCGTAGATACGATTTCAGCGTTTTATTGGGCTGATAGAATGATCGGTTCCAGCATCGTAAAGATGGACACGTATGTTAAAAAGTTGTTGAGATCTTTGCAGGAGGTATTGTGGGAATACAAATCAGTTATTTTGTATACGAGGCCTTCTTACTTCGTGTCTCAATCTAATGTTGGTTCTGATTCGGAAGCGTGCGTCAAGGATCCTACTTCAGAAAGAGTTAACTTCAGGGTTTCTATGAGATTGCACCAGGAGCAGAGAACTTCCAAAGAGAAAGCTGACGCTGACATAGTTCTAGTTAGTGTGACCAACAGTACAGACACTATTGTTAAAAATGTAAAAGTTAAAGATTTTGAATTGGAATGGATATGAAGAAACTTTATTAAATAAAATAAACAAGTAACTATAATACTGACTATGGGTAGTAAACGAGAAGACATGTGAGGCTGAAGAAGGTGGGAAAGATTGGAATCTAGCCGACCCATCTAAAGTTACGGGTTCCCAATGCAGCATAGCGGGTTCAATCCTCTGCTAGCCCAACAAGTTCTCCATCATTTCACAAGCAATTCTTTCAACATAAATATAATGATGGGAGTGGGGAGCATCCAAATACTGTCAGATTATTCATAACCTGATAATGCTCGTCTTTCCTAACCTACAGCATGCCAAAATGCGAGACAAAATTCGTGTAGCCATAAGGAGTGACTCAATTACCCCATGCATTTATCATAATGATACCATTTTTTACATTTATTCATAATTTTATTGCGAATAATGTATTTTGTGAAAAAATTATCATAATATAGTTAATAAAAATAAACCTCTACATTCATCAACTGCTGCCTTACAGCATTAAAGAATATTTGTTACCTGCTGACGGTTTGGCGGCCGATTACCTTACCCCCGTGCACAAGAGATATTATTTGTGGCAAAAATGATACCCACATTAAAAAATATATATATATACAAATATATATTAACCTAGGATGTAAGTTAATTTTTTTAATGGTAGAATACGTGTTTTGTAGTAAGACAAAAAATACCAAAACTGCAAGTTCTCCATTTAAAATGATTCACGGAGGAGAGTAAGAGATTTTGACTACCCGTTTTGGAACAGGAAGGTTAACATAACTAAAGAAATTTCAAGCATCCAAAATCAGCCATTTCGATTCCAAGCGGTTGTCACCAGAGCGATACTAAGAGTATTGCCCTATCTATGTATTATTTTGTAAACATATTCAACCACCGACTCTGGGCATACTACCTAGATTGGCAGCAATGACGGGAGTATCATGCGGGTGGCCGCATTGGACTGGCCTAGGAGGATGGCTCGCTTGCCTGCACATTCACCGCTCCTTCTTGTCTCACCTCACTATACACATCATAACCTGTCGTAGTTCTTATTGTTTATGAGAGAATACAGATTGTTAAAAAGGCCAGTCTTTCATTTCACTCCTATAATTTTATTCAAATTAAAATATATGCAAAAAAAAATCACAACAAATTGAATAAAATTTTATTGCCCAAGCTGGGGTTCGAACCCACGACCTCGGGATGCTGAACCAAGAAGCTTTGAATAATTATTAAAGGGGAACGGCTGCGGTGCCTGTTTCATACAAAACTGAATCTTGGATTGGAGGCCAAAATACCCATCCAAACTGAATGATCTATTTCTTTTAATTAAATGTTTAGTAAATATATTTAGTATGGATGAGAAGTATTTTATTTATTTTTGTTTTAATTTTTTAAGTATGTGCCATGAAAAAATATCAATTTTCATAATTTAGAAAATTATTTGCGGGTTTATCGTACTTTTAAAAAAAATATATCACATTTGCTATGTAAGTATGCTTACAAAAATAAAACATTTAAAAAAAAAGGTTTTATTCGGGTCGATATTTTAAATTCTGTATGGCAAATTTGTGTTCCACTGTAAATAGGTCGTTTTTAATTTAATTTAAAGTCCACCATAATGCTTTAATATTTTAAAAATAAAATTAATTTTATGTTTTATTATATTTTCAAAGCAGATGGGTTAAAACATTTTTTTTAAATCACCGTTAGCCCCTAAATAATTGTTAAAGATGCCTCTAAAATTGCGAAAAATCAATTCCTTTAATGGCCGATCTCTCATAATGTAAAACAAAAATAAATAAAATACTTCTCATCCATACTAGATATTTAGTAAACCTTTAATTAAAAAAAAATAGATCATTCAGTTTGGATGGGTATTTTGGCCTCCAATCCAAAATTCAGTTCTGTATGAAACTGGCACCGCAGCCGTTCCCCTTAAGCCAATGGCTCTATTACTGATAATAATTGGATGATTGTATAGCGCCATTTTTGTGAAAACTCACCTCAAGGGTGCTGTACAAACATTACTTGCTTGGGTTTATCTTATTACTTACAAACAGATACATAAACATACTTACCTGGCAGGTCACTCCAGATTAACACGTTGTATTATTAAGTTTCAGCTTGGAAAGATATGATTTTGCACACACAGGACACAATATCAAAAAACACTGCACATCGCATGATATTGCAGTAACTATTTGTATCTTATTTGTTATTGATATTATATTTATTAGAAGGTTGCTGGCTAAAGAAGAGTTGGTATTTATTTTTAAAAAAATAATTATGTAGTGGAAGGAATGGGGATGGGAATGACAGGGATAGAGAAATGGGAATATCTGGCTTCGAAGATCTACTGGCCATAGGTAATTAACAAAATAAGTAAACAAAGGTAGAAAGCATAAGTGATTATATTATTTACTGAAAAATGTATAAAATTATAGGTAATACAAAGGACACTGTTGTGTGCGCAGTTTCAAACTAATAATGGTTCATGGCCCATCTCCCTTGTTTCTATTACCAATGTATAAAATGAATATATTGAAATAGTAAAAAAAAAAAAAACTTAAAATTAATGCTCTGGCAGATAACATTGATGTAACATTTAACTAAATAGCACAATATAAAATAAATTTATTAAAGATGTATCAAAAATAAAATTACATATTTAGCGTAATAAAATAGTATTTCACTAAATAACACTTCAGACCCTGCTTCACCTGTAGTTGGGAGATAACCTTGATGTAACATATAACTAAACAGAGCACTATATAAAATAATTTTATTGAAGATGTATCAAAAATATAATTATAGGTATATTTAGCGTAATAAAATATAGTATTTCCTTACATGGCATTTCAATATTCACTTCGGACCCTGCATCACCTGATGTTGACATAAAACACTTGTTGATATTTATTTATTGTTTCTTTACATTGTATTTTTTGGAACGTTAGAATTTTTAACCTCACTAGGAAAAGCCTGTGTTGAGGTTAATAATTTTCCAAAAAAAAAAAAATATAGCACACAGATTATATTAAGAGAACAATATTGTTACATTAAGGTTTCCACGAATTGGGTACCAACATGGTACCTATTAATCTAATTCCAACCAATTCATTAAAGTATAATGTAGTAAACATGTAGGGTGACCATGATATACCGTCGCTGCATTTATAATATAGCTTATGTGCTGTTTCGTACATTCTGAGATGATCGAGAAAAACTGCTTTAAAAAATAATTGCAGACTAAATTTGAAAAAATATTTTTTTATAATTATTAGGCAAGCTTTCCAGCTTAACAATTCTATTCTTTTTAGCAAATCTAGTCTTTGCAATAATTTTTTAAAACAGTTTTTCTCGATCATCTCAGAATGTACGAAACGGCACATAAGCTATATTATATATGCAGCGACGATACATTGAAATTTAATTGCAAGAAAAAAAAAACTATTATTTTAAAAAGGAGAGAAGAAAGAAAGAGAAAAAATACATTATAAAAGGAAAAGGATGAAAAAGTATACATATACAAAAAATTATGCCACAATTTAAAAGGACAAAGATGAAAGAATATGTTGGAAATATATTATAATTGAATATATTGTATATTATATTATACAATATATTGTAAATTTACCAAATTTGTTATAGTCAATAATGGTTTATTTTACATTGAATTTATTTGAAGGTGCGTTTACCAAGTTAGTTCTAGAAAATGTTAGAATAAAATGTTTTACATAATTTAATTATGGCAATAAAATGCCCCTACCTTGTCAAAAAATCACTCTTTGGGAGAATAACAGCTTAAAAATGAATAATATACGGTAACTAGGTGAAGCGCCCCCGGGGTGAAGTAATCACTAAATATGATAATGAAATATATATTATCCTTAATAACAATAATCATTTAAAAGAACTATCAAAATAGACTACACATACATAATTGTTGGAATCTAGTATAACACGCTGCAGCCTTATACTCGTATGGACTGCAAGAGAATGACTATGGACATACTCACAGTACCACCATAAGTACCCCACTTGCAACATGCCAGTTGCAAGTTGCCAGTGACAAGCCCAGCCCTGCCCAAGATTAATCCAGGGGTTTTAAAAGCCCCGCAAGAAGTCTGGCAGTGGAAGTGTGGCGATGAATTGCGGCCAGCTGCAGGGGAGTCCTGTGTTCTGTATCTCTCGAATTCACCACCACCGCCAAATGCCTCTCGTCTCCCTGAGGAAGCACAGTGCCGCCGCGCCCCGCCATCTCAAACACTTCCTCAGCTAAAAGCGGCAGTCGGGTGACAGAAAGACTGCTCGAACATTGCAGAGGCGTGCGATTACCGCTTCTGTCTCGACTGTTGTAGCGCGCACCGTGCGCCAACAGGCAACTTACAATATCAACGGCGCCTTTTGTAGCGGCAACATGCAGAGCTGTGGAACCTCCTACTACAGTTTTAGCGTTGATAAAGTTATGGTAAACATTGGGTTTGGTTCTCTTTACGTTCTGCAGCAAGAGGCGGACCATTTTCTCGCAAGCTCTGGACGTGGCGAGGTGCAGGGGGGTGTTCCCCGCTTGCGACACTGCAGTAGCGTTGGCTCCGCTGTTCAGCAGCAGCTCCATAACTTCCACAGTGGTGACAAAGTGCAGCGCCGTTCTACCCGCGCCATCCACAGTATTCACGTCTGATCCATTCTCTATCAAATTACGAACCGCGCCCCCATCCCCTATACTGGCTGCATTTAGCAAATTAACATCGCAATAAGGAACATGGCCAACATCTACATCGTATATTGATTTGAAATGTTTATCCACATTGTCTAGAAGTCCATCCAGCTTTTTGAAATTTGGGTGGTCGGGGCCCAAGGTGGCATTCTTCGCATTCAATCCCGCCTTGTGTACCTTCAGGGCATCCTGCACATTTTTCTGACTGAGATATACATACTTTATAAAACTTTGAGTATAAACTGTGTCACTGTGATTGAGTCCCAACACATTCTTCTGAATAGCTAATGTTTCCTGAAAGATTTGCAAAGCTTCATCAAGTTTTTGTTGTTTCAAAAGAACACTTGCCATATTGCCCCTGGCTCTGAGAGTCTCCGAGTGATTCAGTCCTAGAATCTTTTTTCTGGTTTCGTAAACAGTTTGATACAAAGCAAAGGCTTCGTGGAACTTTCCTTGATCACACAAAACCATGGCGATATTATTTTGAAGACGCAGAGTGTCAGGGTGATGGGCACCTAATGTGTTTTTATGTCTTTTGTAAACTTGAGTGTTTAACCGCAAGGCATCTTCGTACTTCCCCAGAGCGTGAAGCACAAGCCCTGCGTGGGTTTTAGTTTGCATTAGTTCCACATGCCCCTCATCCAGCACTTCCTGCTGCCTAGTCATAACTTCCTGGAATATATCCCACGCCTCATTATTCCTTCCAAGCCGGTGAAATAATAAAGCCAGGCTACTCCTGGTCTCCAGAGAGTCTGGGTGATCAGAACCTAATAATTCCACTCTCTTTTTATAGATATCTTCCAACATGGGCAATGCTTCGAAATATTTGGACTGTTTGTATAATGCTAGCATTATTTTATATTGGATGTCGAGTGTTCCAGGATTATTCTCTCCCAATATTTCAATTCTCTTATTAAGCAGCTGTTTTAACAAATCTATGGCTTCTGTGAATCTTTCAAGCATAAACAATGAATCCACCTTGAATAAGATGAGGGGAACATTGTCCTGTGAAACCTGCTTCAACTCATCTATGTCGGGGAAGCCATATTTCATAGCAACAACCACAAGCGTGTTGCCATCGGTGTCGCGAACTTTCATCACGGCCTTTAAGATTTCTACATCCTTTATTTTGGTTATATCTTTAATTACCTTAACATCGTGGGTTCGTACTTTCCTAAAACAAAGTGCAATCATTTGCAGTAAAGATTTGATATCTTTGTGTGTAGCAAAATCCAACGGAGTCTTCATATTGTCAGCCTTAAGGTTGTGTGCTGCGCCATTTTTCAACAAAGATTCAACTATTCCCGGATGAGAATATTTGGATGCGTAATGCAGAGGGGCATTGCCGCCCTTCCCAATAGCACTGGGATTGGCTTTGCTTTTTAACAATTTGTCACACACCTCTTGAAAGCCCTTCCAGGAGGCAATGTGTAAAAGTGTTGCATTGTCAGAACTCTTCACATCTACATACTTTTCCAAGTCTTTAACCAAAATTCCAACTGTCAAAACATCATTTCTTTTGACGGCCTTAAAAAGGTTTCCAATTGACTCTAACACTTCCTTAATATCTCGACTCTTAGCCAAATCTGCAGGGGTTCTACCAAACTTGTCCATGGCATCATACACCGCACCTGTATGTAATAACAGCTTGACCATCTCTGTGTGTCCCTGTTCAGCAGAACAGTGAATAGGCAAGCAGCCATTTAAATCGGTGGAATTAATTTCCACATGTTTGTCCATCAAGTATTGAGCCACAGCTAACTGTCCTCCTGCCGCAGCACAATGCATCAGGGTCCAGCCAGCGGATCCCGGATCATCAATACTCATCCCGAGCTCCAGGAAGAAGGCTAAGATGTGACTATGGCCCTCTCTAGCGGCTATGTGGATCGGTTTAGAGCCTAGTCTGTTTCTAGCATTTATATCAGCTCTTCGGTCTACCAAGAGTTTTGTTATTTCGAGATTACCTGCTTGAGCCGCAATATGCAGTAACGTCCAGTCGTCATTTCCTCTGTCGTTAATCCTAGCACCTACTTGTTGTAACAGTATTAAGGTATTTGGCATTTGGCCATTAGCAACTGCCAGCTCTAATGGTGTTCTATTCTTCAAATCTCTGATGTTAGAATTTGCTCCCCAGTGGAGTAACCTTTCCATAATATCTGGCTTGTTCATGAGGATTGCATTATAGAGTGGCGATATATTAGGATCGGCAGGATTGACATTGGCTCCATTTTCTAGCAAGACTTCAACAAATTCCGTATGTCCCAATGACGTTGCAATAGATAGAGGCGAAGGATCTTGTATACAATCTGAAACTTTAATACCTCTCTTTATTAGTGCCCTAGCTACTAACGCATCACCACTTACAGCTGCCGGGTATAAGATGTTTGATCCGTCTCGATCTTTAATACTGATGTCAACATTTTTATTCTTTAACAAAGCTTCAACTACACGTCTATGTCCTGCTGTAATTGCAGATAACAGAAGTTTACCTTTGCCAAAATTAACATCCGCTCCTTTGGCAATCAAGATGTTCAACAGATCTTTATTGTTATTCTCTGCTGCGAAGCATAATGCGGAAGAACCTGTGGAATCCAAGTGGTTAACATCCGCTCCGTACTTTAACAAGATCTCAACAACTGCCTTGTGATTCCCAATGGCGGCCAGATGCAACGGGGTAGCACCACTTTTAGCCTGGGCATCAACATCAGCCGTTCCCTGCAGCAATGCTTCTACCACTGAAGCGTTCCCAGCAAATGATGCAATATGCAACGCTGTGGTACAACTCTCTCCTTTCTCATTAACATCGGCTCCATACTTTAGCAGCATTTGAATAGTTTTCTCATTGCAAGTTTTGGTGGCAGCTGTGTGGATTGGTGTACTATTAATATTATCTCTACAGTTTACTTTAGCCCCTTTTTTTATCAAGGTCTCCAAAATTGCTTCATGACCATTTCCAGCACTGAGATGCAGAGCTGTGAAACCATCTCTGTCTGCAGAATGTACATTAGCTCCTGCAGATAGCAAAATTTCTACCACTTGTTGGTGACCTTCTTTTGCGGCCAGGTGCAATGGTGTCATTTTATATATATCCTGGGTGTGAATGCTGATCCCCCTTTGGATTAAAGTCTCCACAACAGAAGTATGGCCAAGCCGAGTTGCAATGTGTAATGCCGTTGAGCCGGTGACATCTCCTCTATCTGCTAGAGCGCCCTTCTGCAACAGGAGGTCTGCAATACCCGCATGTCCACCCTTGGCTGCAAAGTGAAGCGGAGTGAAACCATCAATTCTTCTAGCGTTGACATTAGCGTTGAATTGCAACAGTAGATCCACGATGAATGCATTGCCATTTGAAACAGCTGTGTGGAAGGGAGTGTTATTGTATGTCACATCTCCGTTATTCACAAAAGCACCTTTATCCAAGAGAATCTTGACAGTCTCTTTGTGGTTGTTTTCCACTGCGAAATGTAATGGGTAATGACCCTGGGACTCCTTGAGGTTCACATGAGCCCCCTTCTCTAGCAGAGCCTTCACAACCTCCTGGTGTCCGTTGAATGCTGCCAGATGCAATGGATAGGCGCCTAAGTTAGTCTTAGCGTTGACATCGGCTTCGTTTAGCAGCAAGTACCGTACTATATCTACATGACCGAATTCTGCAGCTGTGTGAAGGGAAGTAAAGCCCCCAATTACAGTATTTTCATCCACAGTAGCATCTTTCTCCAATAGGATTTTAACCACATCTAAGTAATTGTTTATCACAGCATAATGCAAAGGAGAATTTCCCGCAAGATCTTTATCGGTAGATCTGGCTCCCAGTGAAATTAATGTCATGACAGTTTTTTTGTGGCCATTTTGGGAAGCCAGGTGTAACGGTGTCTTTCCGGCATCATCAACTTGATTAATTGCATTTCCCACTTCTGCCACTAAGAATTTCACAATTTTATTTCTTCCAAAGGTTGCGGCTATGTGCAGTGCAGTTCGACCATTGACATCTGTCACTTCAGTGCTAAACATTTCCTGTTTAATCAAAAACTTGATAGTTTCAATATTTGGTCCCCGTGCAGCATAGTGTAGCGTAGATGACAGATCTTCCTTTCTTGAACATATATCAGCTCCTCTCGCGATCTCTAATGTAAATTTCTCAAAGTTCCCGTCAAGAAGAGACTTATACATTTCCTTCTGTTTGTCAAGAATTGATAACCCCCGCCCATATCTCTGTCTCAGTTGTTTGATATCATGTATGAAAATGTTCCCTATTTTACAGTTCAGTAAAAGGTCTTTGTTTTCAGTAAGTTTTACAGCATTTAGAAGCACGGCGGACCATGGATCAGTTGGCAGAATGTCTACCAAGGCATTTCCGTGAGCCAAGTGGTTTCGCAAGCACTTGCCGCTCAACAGAGGCATGTCACCGTCGAGATACAGCCCATTGTTGGGAACAAGTTTGGAGCTGTCTAATATGGACATGATATCCAGCACAAGGACTTCTACCATAAATCTATTTGTAGTCTTCTCTTTACAGATCGTTGAAAGATGCTCCTCTAATTGACCACACATTCTATCAGTTCCTACGATCTTCCCCAGTTCAGCTAATTTCTGGGTGAGCTGTTTACTAATTATCTCCCTGCTGTTTTTAAAAGTCTTACATTTTTCCTGTCCGTTGTTATTTTTATTGAATTTATCAAAAAATAATTGTCTACCATATTCATCAATACGTTTAACATTAGCCTCATCAATTGAACCAGTATGATAAATTCTAGCTATGGCAAATTTTAATTCAAAAGCTATCTCCGGTTTAATTCTCGTAGATACGCTGTCATAAAATTTGGATAATAGCCTAACTAGCAAAACATGTTTACCAATTTCTACAGCATTTTCTTCAGTCTGAAAGTTTTTTAAAGCTCTATTAGCTGCAAACTTCATGGCCCTCAATATGTAACAGTAATTCATTTCTTTACTGTTGTCATAAAGGGTGGAAGAACAATTAGCTATTGCTTTTATACTGGCACAGTCTTCCATTGATAATTGATGTTGTAATTTGGATTTGTCGAGGACATCGTTTATTTCAGCAAACAATTTCTTCTCATACGGAGTTTGATCTACTATGTTTCTAATAATGTCTCCAATAAAATTTTCAATTTTTCGATGGCCTTTTGTAACCATATCTGTTTCTTTGACATTCGCAATGCAAACATTGCGAAAGATATTTGCAATTTCAAGAAATTCATCGACACTATCACTATTGATGAGTCTGGTCAGCATACACTTTATTTTGTTCACTTGGCTGGAGCATGTTATGTCAGTAATGGCTGATGCAATCTTCTTAATGTCATTTTGAATATTAGAATATAGTATGGAGTCTTCTAACTCTAGGTGTGGATGAGATAAAGAGAAGCGTAAGTCTTGCAGGACTTTTCTGGTTTCTTTGGGTGCAGAGAGAATGAGGAGATCACTCATGGCTGGAGAGAGCTTGGGGCTACCCAGTGTATTCTTCAAATATTCTCCCGTCACCTGGAGGGCTCTCTTGATAGTCAACTGGCCGAGTGTAGTAGCTGAGTCTGCCAGCAAGGCAGCGTCTAGGTATGTCTTAATCATGTGGAGTGAGGAAAAATCTCTCACCTCCTTATAGTCGGCGTACAAGTCTGGATATCTGCTGATGACGGCGGTGGCAACGTCCTCGCGACCTAATTTCACCGGTTTTCGAAGTTTCCAGGCATCTGTAGATACAATGTGTTTTTCCAAATCTTGCAGGTCAGAGGAAAACTTGTCCAATTCCTTCAATAACCTCTCTCTGCTCAGTACGGACAGATAGAATAAATTCAATTCTTGCTGCCGAATGTGGGCGGACACAAAGCTTACAAGGCAGAACTCCATTTCTTCCCATGGCAAAGTATCGTATGTCGATTTCAATTGATGTTTCAGTATGTGGATATTCTGAGCTATAAACTTGGCGGTGTATAAAAAGTGACTGTCCACTTCCGTGTAAGTATTGATTTGGGCAATATTTTCCACAAGCAGTTGAATACGTTCTTGGATGTTAGAGGAGGATGTGATAGGAACCGCACCGTTGTCTTTGGAGAAGAAACGTAGATCGATCAACTTGTATTGGACAAACAGATGCATTTCCTCTGACACAAGGACATTGTTCAAGAGTAGTTCTTCGTAAGACTGGGAGACGAGTCGCTCCAAGAGTTCAGGAGTTACTGACCCAAGGAGGGTGCAGAGGAGCTCCACATTGCTGGAGCGGATGGCGTAATAAACGCCATTGTGTCCTTCATCTTCCTGCTCCACTGAACACCAGCGCGGTAGAACCGCCGAATCAGAGGTGTCCTTCAATAACAACTTCAATAAGTCAACCCTGTTGTGTTTGCAAGCCAAGGTGATGAAGGAGAAGGAGGGAGAATACATCCCGCGGAGCCGAGTCAGGTCTGCGCGAGACCGGCAGGCCAGGAAAGCGGACAGTTGATGAGTCTTATCTTCTTCCATTGTCAGTCACACTTCAACACGATTATACGAATCTATACTGTCACCAACAAACACAATTCAATGTCACCATCGACCAGGTATATCAGTTCATACATCGATGAATATCACTTCCAATGTTATTTCTGTTAATGTTATTCAGTGCCATATCAAAGGATAATATAACAATAATTATTATTGAACTGAACCTCAATTAGATTAGACAATTTAGGACATCGAACACTTCACAGATTATAGTATGTACTATGCAGTAACCAGTAACCGAACCGAAAAGACAACTCGGCCGAACTCGCCTTGCGTCAAAAAAAAAAGTTGTCAAAGTTACTTATGTTCAGTAGTTGGTGGACCGTAGTGGGCGTCAAAACGCAAGACTCCCAAACTGTTTTTCCTTGGTTGATTATGTATATGTTAAAAAATATTTAATATTGTTGTATTATTAAATAGCGGTCAATTTTTTCATTACATGATAAAAAAATTCACAAAACTTGGTCTCCAATGGCCTTCAACCTAATAACGTGAAAGCTGTATATTTTGCTGGACGAGGTCTGACGTCATCGGAACATAAGCCACTAAATCTTAAAAAAATACAACAGGAACGCGATATAAAAATTTTAAAAAAAATGCTGGTAGAGATTTAAATTAGATGGTGAATAATCTGAAAAAAATTAGACGGGCACTTCTGTCATTTCGCACATACTTTAAAAATCGAAACGTTGCTTAAAATGGCTTTAGCCATGTTTTGTGGCCAGATCTGAATAGCCAGGTACTCCCCAACCTTCCTACTGACCATCTCCTTCCCTTCCCCACTACCTCACAATATATTTTTTAAACTTTACACTTTTACAAGGAATTATCCTTTAAATTTATCTATACTTTATACTTTTTACACTTTATGCTTTTAATTCTCTATACTTTTTTTAATACTTAATACTATTTTGTACTTTATGCTTTCTTAAACATCGTCTTTTTTATACTTTACACTTTTTTAAATATTATCTTTTTATACTTGATACTTATTTTAATTTACGCTTTTTATAAGTACCTACTGCAAACATTTTTATATTTTTCAAGTGATTCTTTGTATTGTTATACTTTTATTATTTGTTTTTTGTAATTACACTTTTCATACCTTTATGTTAGTGGTACATGTTGTGCAGTATATATAAATAAATAAAATAAAATAAAAAAACACCGCAGTTGGTAATACCATAGTTCTACTGGTTTCGGAAACTTGTGAGCAGTTTGGACTCTGGTTCGGTATTAAAATTTATTAAAAATTATAGTGCACGTTATTATATATTTTTTATTATTATTACATTAAACACGTTCCAGGCTGATAGAGACTCTCAGTATCACTCTAATGAAGGTCCACTATTCAGAAACTAAATGTTTCCTGATCTGAATGCCCAGGTACGTCCCGACCTTCCTCTCCCCATCTATATCCCCTCTCACTTCCTCCAGTCTTACAAAATACCACAAAAGGGGTTGCCATATTCCCACCGACTTCGGACAATTGGGACTCTTCTGCGGTATTTACAATCAAAAATAAATCAAGAACAATATATCGTGAGCGGTAACTGCGATACTGTCGTAGAAAGCAGTAACTTTTTGTGATTACATTCCACATAAAACAATCGCTTTGTCATGAAAATTAATTATAATTTTTATTTGTACACTGGTTTCACTTATACCTCAGTTTTATCAGGGCAATATAACAACTTTACTGTAATAATTATGTTGCCGGTGACCAAATTTATAATACCATTTTCCGTTCTTCATTGACATGCTTGTCGCAAGCGACCTATTTTCTGAATTTCAGATACGAATAAATCAAATTTTCATCTAACATTTGAATTTTACAGCCACCTATGGGCTGGATTTCAATAATTTAATTAACAATCCATTATTAACAGATCGTTTGCCATGTCTCACGTAGGTACATATAAAATATGTATATCTAGTCTGTTTTACTGGAATTAGAATGGTGACTGTTCGGAGGAATCAGCAGCACCAATAGGTGAACCAGCGAGAAACTCAGCGGAAAAGAGCAATCTGGTAACAGTTAACGTTGGCAGCATCGGAGCGAGTGTTTTTTCCGACTCGTTATTGTAAAACAATATACATGTGAAATAAGTTGACGGCATTTTTTTCCTTCTCACTGTAACCGAACTTTTTCAAGACTTGCACTAACAAATCATTTTATAAAGAACCTTCCCTAACCTCCCCACAACGTATCTCAAGTGGGTGGTGATATCGTTCTCTTATGAATAGCCTGGAATATTTTGAATATTATAAAAAATAAAAATATTATAATTTCACCTAACAGTTTGAGGATCGTCTCATCGCGGGAGTCCCCGTTTGTTGGAATAAAACTTCTTTATGTTTAAATAGCGGCTTCTCATTGGCTTGACTATTTGAGTCAGTTGAGTCATGTACGCATAGACTGATAAAGAACATAATATATAGTGGTAAAGATGTTAGATGATAATGCAATGAGAATTTTTTGTGTGAAAAACACAGGCGTTAAGCCGCGTCTCCTGCGACTGTTTTTTGAAAACATGATATGACGGTGTGTAGGGCAGTAGGTATAATTCTAGGAATTACGCAAAAAGGGAGGAATAGAAAAGCGATCTTAGGCAGTTACAAGTAATTTATTTTGATAGTCGTGGGGTTAGCCTTAAAACTAGAGTTAATCTTAATTAGACATAATTAATTCAATTAAATTAGATAGGCAATTACTTAAATCTACTTGTAAAGTCTTTGTAGTTAAAATTAACTAATTACTTCCTTAAATCTACACAAAAAGTTGTATTCTTAAAATTAGAGGTTCACTGGCTTATTTGTATGAAAAAGTTGTTGTTTAAAGTTAGAGATTCACTTGGCTGACATGGTGGAGGAATTATCATTAGAGTCAGAGGCACTTCCCTTTTTGGTGATGGCTGTCCAGGGTCCAGTGACGGCTTTGTATGTAGAGTCCTCGCGTTCACACTAAGTATTCATGTACCTCCGGATCGGGAGTAGGTGCAACGCGGCGATAATCAGAGGCCTGGGCGGTCTCGGATGTTGATCTCCGAAGGGCGAAGATCAGTGACTTCCTTCTGGGATGGAAGCGTAAAATTTGGTAAAAAGGATGGAAGCGTAAAAAGGACCTGGGCGGCCTCTCCAATGAGCGAGAATAGGAACCTTCCTGGGCGGAAGGTTTCACTTGGCTGTGTCCTGGGCGGACTACTGCACGCGACTCGTGCTTCCTAGGTGGAAGACTGCTCCCGACTGTCTCCTAGAGCCCACTGTCCTTCTGTCTGCTTGTAGGTATTATTTTATCACCCGCATTGTTCAGCGGCCGCCCCGTCGGGCGGCTTAATTCCTTTGAGGTGTTTATTGCCGTCCCAAGATCTCAAAGGAATTGCGGACTTTCCAAAATAGCAATTAAGATTATTTTATTTTACGATGTAGTAGTTACTATTTTTCTAACAATAGGCTCGGCGAGCCTTTGTACTAAATTCATTTTATGGCCGGTCTAGTCTGGGAATTCCTATTATTTAAAATGCACATTTTAGAAAAGTACCTCTTGTGAATTCGGTTATTTATTTTAGGTGATTACAAAAGGCTATATCAATCATTTACACAAAAAAACAAAACAATGGGGCGTCACCATACACATTTCTGTGTGCGTATAGAATGTTTTTGTCTTCCGAAAGCAATGGAAAACATTCTTCTCGCGGGTGAAGAGGGGAAGGGGGAAGGGGTGTATTTCATATTTTTACGAGCACCGCGGGGTTCGTTTCACTGTCAGTGTCACCGGTCAGCACAAATCGTACGGGTTGAGGTTATGTGCACTGAGCGAGCAAGGATCCACGTTGTCAAGTGTGAATTGTTGTGTAAAGAGTAAATTTTAAATAAAGTCCTCTAAGTCTATTGTAGAGGGCTCAGCAACCCTCAGGAATAATTTTGGACAATTGTTGTTTTGAAATTCTTAAATAGTACATTAAGCTAGTGTATGAATCGCCAGTAGCCAGAAATAATAATAACAATAATAATAATTGGATGATTTGTATAGCGCCGTTCTTGTGAAAAATCACCTCAAGGGCCTTAATGTAATGCCAAGTCTCATTTCTGGTGAAATGACATCTCTTCGCCATGTTGAGTTTTTTTGACTTAAAATCAAAACCAGTTCTTTAAAATCGGTTTCAGAGACGCGGAAGAAATTGCCTAATCCAAATCGGTCTTCTATTCTTAATTCCTGATAAATATTAAAATTTCGAGACAGTAAGTAAGGTCTAACTTGAAATCTGTGTTTTCTCCCTGATACAATGTCTACAATCGCTAAAACCGAAAGCACGTCCTTCTCGTCAGAACTCATTTTGACGTCTACACATAAAACATTTTGTTTTGAACTAAAACAAAACATTTTAGCAGGAGACGGGATCTGTATGAAAACAAATGTTTTTGTGTATGGGTTTTTGTGTAATGTTTCGGAAAAAAGTTCGCAGGAGACGCGGCTTTACAGTATTCATTTGTGTGTACATAGGCACACAGAGAGTGGTATATCCATGGGCATACACAATGTTTTTGCTTTCCTTCACCGAAGGACGGAGGGAAACGTCCGCATCGTGGGTGAAGATGTCAAGGGTTTGTTTAATTTTTTTAATAACCACCGCAGGGTGCGTGTCTGTCTACGAGCCCGATTCGGAATTTATTCGATACTCGGACTCAGTAGAAAAGCACGTAATTAAAAAAAAAAAAGAAATATACTGTCAGGTTCATAAAAATAAATAAAAAATAGGTCCAAAAATAAACTTCGTAATTTTTTTAAAAACTCGACAAAAAATTACCACTATAATTTTAAAAAAATATTCTTAATCATACGCCATTTCGCAGCAGGCTCGTACACACCCTGTTTTATTCTGCATTTTGACATGGCCCGACTCACGAAGGTACCTATTTGATTCACACGATTTTGCCATGTCATCCATTCCCGACTTATAATTATATTATAACTCCTTTCATCGTTCAGTGGAAGATACTCTCGCCCTGGTGAAAGATCATAATTCAGAATTGAAACGTTGCTTGAAATGACTAGCCGTATTTGGTGACCAGATCTGAATAGCCAGGTACTTCCTCACCTTCCACTCCTTCCCTTAGCCATACAACTTACCCCAATTCAACATAATAATTGTGTAGGTACTCGTATATCGGATTTTGGTAGCTGTTATTGTGAGATACAAATATCGATATTAAAAATAATAATCAAATGTATGTTCCTCTTTTAAATTAATGCGTTTACTCATAAACTCCACTCCGTTGAATGTGCGAATAAATTTCAATTGAAAGCAGGTGCTCAGAATAAGTATAACAATTTTACAAATTGGTTTTACCGACGTGACTACGATAACGCATTACGGATGGAATGGTCACAATATTCGTAGAAATATTGACTTAATTAAAACCCACCACATTAGTAATGTAATGAAATGCCTGATAATTAGACACCACAATACTTAATTATGCAGGGAAATAAACCCCTGAGTCATCAGTTGGAAATACCAACGACATTAAGTGAAATTTTAAACAATGCAATAATTGGGGAAGCTAATAGGGATTAGCAAATAATAATTTACCACATTTTATTAGGAAATCAATAAAGCCATAGAATAATAAAAATAGAAACATTTAATTTGTTCAATGAAACATTTACTTTGTAATGTGACATTACAATTTAAATTAAATAATAACTTTATGGTGATTACAAAGTCATTATTTAATATAAAGAAATATTTGACACAGTTTTATAATGCCATCAGAAGGCGAAACAGCTGTCACGCGTAATAATAATTACAACTAGCAGAACTTGTTTATAAATAAACTGTTTTTTATAGATTTAATAATAATACTGTTAAAAATAATAAATTTCTTAAAATTGAAATGGAATTCTACAAACTAAACTTAAATCAAATAAATTTATTGTGAAGGTTCAAAGTACTGTACTGTAATATTGTAATCAATAATACTTGGAAATATTTTAATAATTTTTACGTGTATTGGAATTAATTATTTTTTGAAGTCAAATTAAAGCGATTAAAAACCGATCTGGCAACATGTTATTCGAGTTCGTTGAATAATGTTCTTTCGTATTGGAGGGCTTTTTAGCTCGTTCAGCGGCAGCATTCGTCTCATTTTTAACTATTATTATTTAGTGTGTAGGAAAGAGCGAAGACGCTTTTCGACACACTTGCTAATAACAGCTGTTTTTTTACACATACATGCCTTTCACGCACAAAGTGCATTGATATGTATTGATATGAATGACATTGTGAGAATTGTACCAAATAAATAATAAATGAAAATGCGGACATGTAGGTTATGTAATATTTTTTATTGGAGCATTTGTTCGAAATGACTGCCATTATTTTCAATGCAAGCGTGCAGTCTTGTTATATTTTTAATATTTAAGTTTGCAGGATTTACTTTCATTTCTGCAGCGGCCCCCATCACTCGTTCGAGCAGTTGATCTCTTGAGGCGATTGGCTTAGCATACACTTTTTCCTTGAGAGCCCCCCACAAGTAGTAATCCAGGGGGGTCAGGTCGGGTGATCTCGGTGGCCAGGCAATGGTCGGACTTCCACGGCCTATCCAACGACCAGGAAACTCGACGTCCAAGTAGTTCCGCACGGCAATAGAGTAGTGTGGTGGGGCTCCATCATGCTGGAACCACATTCTCCGTAGATATTCGAGGTTCACATCTTCCAGGATCTCGCCCAGTTGCTCTTGTAGGAACTCCAAATACATCGGTCCATTTAGTCTGGGGGGCAACTCGATTGGACCGAGTATTTGATTTCCTAGGATTCCTGCCCACATGTTGATGGAAAATCTGTCCTGGATCGACGACTCCCGAACAAGCTTGGGGTTTTGTTCAGCCCAATGGTGCAAGTTGTGCACATTTAGCACTCCTGTTTTAGTGAACTGTGCTTCATCGGTAAACAATATGTTTTTCATGAAGTCTGCATCCCTCATGACATTATGCAGCATTCTTCTGCAGTATACGACTCTGGAAAAGTTATCATTCTCCAGGAGGCCTTGGCAGCGCCTGTAGTGGAAAGGTTTGAGCCCGTGCTTCTTCAGAACTCTCCATACCGCCATGTGTTCCCTGTGTCCTATCATCAGAGCGATCCGACGCACGGACAGCGTAGGATCTTCGGTGATCAAGTTGAGGATTCTCTGCTCAACTGCCACAGGAACAATATTGTGTCCTCCGCCGGCGCCTTCAATCCATCCGATGCCATTGTCACGCAGTTGTTGATACATCTGAAACAAAACAACTTTTATTATTCAGCTCAGTAGTGAATGTCAAATAAATGGACGCGGGCTTTTGCACTAATTTTATTTTTAAATAACACTTATTTTAGGCACATATTAGAAAACTTAGTTTTTCTCTTCATTTATTTCATTTTTTTACAGTTAAATGTACACAGTGTTTTAATTCATATTTTTCTTAACTAGGAATGGTTGATATCTTAGATTCACAGGGATGAAATTGAATTGTAAGTCATTTAAATAATCACATGGTGAGAAAGAGAGTGAATTCAATTGCAGTGAATGATGCATTTATTAGATATTAAAATTAATAAAATTTTTAGAACGCCGTTTCGTGACCGTTGATTACAAATCACCTAAAGTTCGATTTACATTTTTAAAGTTGGTAGCCCCTTTTTATGTTTTTAATGTCCCAATGATTAAATTTCAAAACAGCTTTTTGGCATTATCAATGAATTTAAATAGTTTCAATAAACAAATGATAGGATACAAACCTGGACAAAGGTAGCGTGGTGTGGGACGCGTCTTTCAGGAAACCTCATCCGATACTCTCTCACGGCTGCTCGTGAATTCTCATTGCAAAGTCCATAAACAAACACAGTATCTGCTTGGTCGGCAGGTGAGGCATATTTCAACAGTAAAAAACTTCAAAACTAAGATAACAAAACAACAACGAAAGTAGGTAAAGGTGGTGACAAGCGAACTTCCAAAACAACACTGAACACTGACATTAGACGGGTAGCGGGAACGACACAGGACTTGAGATAGATATGCGTGAAAGAGATAGCAGTAGTGCGGCGTTGCCGTTTATTTCACCCCTATGCTGTGGACAGTGAGGGAGTGTGGAGATTTTATTTATTTTTTTATTTTTAATAGAAAAAAAATGTTACCGGACAGAAAAGTTGGTTTAACATTTTTTACTCCAAATATGCTCAGGAATCGCTGGTTAAAGTTTGTCGGGTACGTGCCGATACACTCTGTATATATATATTATTTTTATTTTTTATTTTTTTAATTAGTCCGAGTCCGAGTATTGAATAAATACCCACGATACTTGGTCGATGCAATCACACAATCACAGATAACAAAATAATTTATTTTTTTTAGGTTATGTGTGCTTAGTGAGATTAGAATATATTATTATAAGAAGTTTGCTTATGTATCAGTAATAATAATAATCTATTTTACTGTTTCGTACTCTCTAATTTTGTCTGCTATTTCTAATAGTACTACAGCCCTCATATTGAGAACTTCTTAAATGACACATTGTGGTAAACACATTCATTGACTTTTATATTGTTTTTTTATTCAAACAATAATTAAAAAAATATGTAGTACCCTCAAAATATTATTCTACAATTTATCTCTCTACACAAAACGCAGAAGATCCGACTTCAAAACATTATACGAAACAACAAAACATTAGGGCGTGGATATACACATTTGTATGCTCATGTATTTGTTTTCCGTGACCGATGGAAAACTTTTTATGTAATGTTTCAAAAAAACATTCGCAGGAGACCCGTCTTTAGTGGTGTTACTTAGTTCTACATAAATAGAAATGTTGATTACGTTTTGTAAATATTATTTACTTATGTATCTGTCTTCTTAGTAATAATATATAATTTGGAGTCTTATGTTTGTTTAGATATTTATGTGTTTGTTTCATTTTTACGCATTATCTCATCACTGGAATGGGTTAAGGGGTCGAATGTGAATTCTATTTTTATAACAGTAACAATGCGATATACTTCAGCTTCTTTTAAGGTCACCGGAGGGAGCAAAAGGTTAAATTTATGTTAAAAAAAACGAGAAATACTGGGAAAAAATGGAACAATCGACTTCAGTTGCAAAACATTCAACTTTTTAAACTCACTGATACGAATTTGAACAACTATCTATTTTGTACTTCAATAATTTTTTTTAAAAACATAAATTTAGTTCAATTTATAAAACCGTACAGCATAATATATAATAAATAAGAATACAAGAAATGCGACGTGGGCGTGTTTCGTAATCCAAAAGTCTGGCCATTCAGGCCTTAAATTACATAAAATTATCTCATCACCATTTAATTTCGATCAAATAGAATGGCAATATACAATGTAGGTAGTGTAAGAGAGACAGGGCGCTCTGTTCTCATCGGCTCTCCCGGGGCTAGGAACCAAAAGGTACTGAGTCAAAGGCACATCAGCTTCCATTCAAATCTACATAATATAGTTTAAGGCGTATTATCAATAAATTTCTTCCATTACTTGAATTTTTATTTTGTCAATTCAGATTGTAGTTAGATTTTAATAACACTGATTTATAAAACTGATTGAAAACTTTCTCATTGAAAAATAGTTTCTATTGTAAAATAAAGCAAACACTTTTTTAACCACTGATTTATTTTTAAACCATCACCTACCGGTTTCGCCTATCCCATGCTACGCCAGGGTAAAATTTAAAACTAAACAAAAATATATAGAGTGAGTACGTATAATATAGTTGAGATATATAAAAGGAGGTGACGAAATATATAACGAAACAACGGAACAGTTAGACAGAGGTATGCTTACATGTAAAAGAATGGGACAACACATAAAAAAGAAAGACACAGCATGTCAAAGGAGGGAGGGAGTAAAAAGAAGTGGGAAATTTTTAATGAACAAGAAATATGTCTAATATGGGACTGTAAGACAAATTAAGTTGGTTATTAAAAAATTTGTATTTGACAATGGTATCGTGACCAAACGATGGACCATAGAATGAAACGCGGAGTGTATGTGTGATTAAGTAGATAGAATGCTGTTTGGAGTTCATGTAAATATTGTGTTGTATTCTATTATTCTATTAAATTCAGTTCTGACAGTCAGCTTTTTGTTACTGTATCACGTGAAAGCCGGGGAAGGCTAATTTGGTTCCACCGTTTCATTAATATTGCAACCAAAATATGTATTTATGAATCAGTTGTTTCATCATTCCCCTGCCAATATCTGCTGTTATTCTTCTCCTATCGAAGGTTGACTATCAGGGCAGTCTCCCCCCAGCACTCTGCAGGCTGCAGTCCAACACAACTCAGTCCTGTCACCTATATCTTGTATATAATATGTTTTAGTTCAGGAGTCCGGAGCTCAGATCACTACACGTAAGATGACTTCTCTATTTACTCTTGATAAGATTCATGCTAGAAAAAGATTGTTTGCATGAAAATGTAGAACTAAAAAGGGAAAAAACAGCAAACGCTATTATTTTCAACTGATCATATGAGTCAGAAATACTAGCCAGGTCTTAAAATGTCTTCCCTCTCCAGGGTCTTTCAAAGCAGACCACTCGTGCTGTGAACTAAGTTCACATTTCTTTTTCTCCAATATTTCCATAGAGACGGTCAAATTTATTTGTGGCACAGCCGCACACAAGAGCCCAAAGAGCCTCATGCGGCCCGCGAGCCCGGTTTGCCGATCACTGGTCACTATACTATACCAAATACCGTAGAAATATAATAATGCGCGCAGCTCCTGACATTTACCATACATTGAGATGGCGACATGTTAAACCAGCGCCCCTAGCGACGCGAGTTGGCGAAATTGAGTTTTTTCCATACGGATTTTCTCTGAAATATATTCTCAATATATAAATGAATGTAATCGAAAATTCAAAAAAAAAATATTAGCTGTCCTACTTAACTGCTTTACTCCTGTGTGCAGATACCTTAAAAAATCCTTGGGTAAACGCCGGTATTGATATGGTGCGGAGAGGAAGAACGGCCGTCAATTACGGCCGGGATCGTTCTTCTCTTGATGAAGTTCACAATCCAACTATGCAGGGTTGAATGGATCCCGTACGATGATCGCTCCAAGTACCGCCCCCAAAAATGCGTCATATACCCGAGCAGTTCGCCAGACGATCGGTTTTTTTCGATTTTATTTTCTCTGAAGGAAATTATTTTCCCCAAGGCCTATATCATCTTTGGTGATGCTTTGTGGAGGGTATTTTAGAAAGCACAGAATCAAGGGAATTTTTCAAATATTTTGAGGCTCGTTTTCTATTTGGAAACGGCGCCACGTGCGGGGTCTGAATGGTCGCCAACGTACTATATATATAACGTATATATATATATATGTATATATATTTTTTTTAAAGAGGCTTTTAGGATTATATAAACATTTAAAACCTCGCTGTTTACGCAATATCTAAATTGTTTAGGAAGAGTAAAAAATATTTATTATAATAGCAATATAGTCTGGAAGCCTATAGCCCGGACCACTAAAGACGCTAGTGTAGCATGTTCCCGGTATGTTGACGACTATGATATTTGATTACAAAGCTACGCGTGTAATCAGTTGTAGATTGGCATAAAAGTGATACAAATCGATTTTCATAATCTTCTTTACGTTTTTCTAAATTCGTCGTAGCTTAAAGCATCAAAGGGATTCTAAAGATGTTTTTACACTATCATTTTTATCGTCCAGTTTTCATTTGAATTGTCTTTTTCTATGGAATTTTCTATAGATTTTCCATAGAAAAAGACAAATTCTGGGCAATCTGGATGAAAAAAGGTATCGTGCAAGAACGTCTTCGGAGGAACGGCTGCTCTGCCTGTTTCATACATAACTTAATTTTGGATTTGGGGTCAAAATACCCATCCAAACTGAATGATTTTTTATAAAAAAAATAAAAATAAATACTTCTCATCCGTGCTAGATATTTACTAAAGCTTTAATTAAAAAACATATAAAATTCAGTTTGGATGGGTATTTTGGCCTCTTATCCAAAATTAAGTTTTGTGTGAAACAGGCCGCGCAAGCGTTCCCCTTAAGTTTGTTGTTACATTCAGATTAGATTTGTAATCTCCCGAATGTGCTTAGTTCAAGCTCAGACTAGTTCAATCAAAACTGATGGGTAAAACCATCTCTTGGAAATGTTATGTTTCAATGTTTATTAATAAATTTAAGCCTGACAACGCAAAAGAAGTATAAAAATACCTGAAATATTACAACTGTGTTACTGTTCAGAATAGTTAAATCCGTATATGCAAGTAATAAGATAATTTAGACTGCGCGAGAAGCAAGGCTTTAAATGTTTATACAATCCTAACAGCCTTTTTAAAATGCATGAGCAAAAAAGGAGTAAACGAGTTAAGTAGGTTACCTAATATTTATTTTTTGAATTTTCGATTTCATTAATTTATCGAGAATATATTTCACCGAAAATATGTATGGAAAAACTCAATTTCGTCAACTCGCGTCGCTAGGGGCGCTGGTTTAACATGTCGCCATATCAATGTATGGTAAATGTCAGGAGCTGCGGAATTATTATATTTCTACGGTATTTGGTAGAGTATAGTGACCAGTGATCGGAAAACCGGGCTCGCGGGCTGTATGCGGCTCTTTGGCCTCTTGTGTGTGGCGAAAAACAAATGTTAACTTAGCTCACAGCACAAGTGTTCTGCTTTGAAAAACCCGGAGAAGGAAGACATTTTAAGACCTGGAATAGTATTCCCGACTCATATGATCAGTTGAAAAAACTAGCGTTTGCTGTTCTTTCCCTTTTTGGTTCTACATTTTCATGCAAACAATCTTTTTCTAGTATGAATCTTATCAAGAGTAAATTGAGACAACCTGGTATTGTACGTAAAATTAAAAACAACAATAAAAAAACCTGACTTACGCCAACTTTCAAGGCCACTGTAAAATTATGTCTTTTTCAGTCATTATCATGATTTAATTTGATTATTTTTACTTACAATTAAATTTATATTAATAAATAAAATCATTATTAGGTACAAGTTTTATTCAGTGGTTTATTTAAGACTTAAAACTTTAATTAAAGTTTATTAAGTAAATAAACAGTGTATCTAGTGTATCTACCCATATAGTTTACGTTTGGGAAATTTATTTCCCAAAAGAAATCTCAATCGTTGTACTGTTGATATTTGGCTCTGTTGACCACTGGTTATCAAGATTCTGACCCACGAATCAGAATGGTATATCTATGCCAAGACTCATAGATATACCATTCACCCAAGACTAGTCTTCAGCGAGCTAGAACTTTAGTTTTAAAATTGAGTTGGCAACACTGACTGTCACTCGTCACTGGCACTGCATTTTATCTGAATCGAACAACACCTTCTGAACACGTCGACATTCTAACCAAATCAAATAGCAATATTCCTCAGTGCACGTAGCATACATCAGTTGCCACTCGTCCTGATATCAAATACTTTACCAAAACCATCCAACATGTCTTCAAGCGATGAGAATACCTGCCAACTGAAGGCTGGGCATCCTCCCGCAGGTATAAAAACACTAAATTCTTTACATTGATTTGTAATTTGTATACATGGCCATGTTTGTTGATTTCTATTTATTTATTTGGGACCGCCCGGCACAATTTAATTGCGTTCCAGTTTTTTTTATATAGATTTTTTCTAACGTTTCCTTTGTTAGTTATCTTTACATAACATCGGGGCATCGGCATCTAGAAGCCTTGAATTATATTGCACAATTTGATGTAATGTCGTGTTATTGACTTTCTAAAAGTGTAGCTACGTAAACATCAACGGTACAGCGGTCGCCGATAATGCGACTCATTTTTATTGCGTGAATGTTCGTATAATCGGCTTATTCGAATTAATAATAGCGCAATTATTTCAAGACAACACCTATTCAACCTTCAACTTCACGTTATTTCTAGATCAATGTACAGTAAATTTCCAGAGGACTGCCTCACTTTTAGGTTAGATTTTTTATAATTAAAATAATAGTGGTTTAGTATTTCTAATTTTAGCTACAGTTTTTTTGTTATTTTCGAGAGATGTTTTCACAAGAATGGCGCTATATAAATTAGCCGAATATTATTATTATTACCCTCCGTAATGTTGTTTTTTTTTTCATTTAACTTTTGAAATACCGAACTCCCGTGATCTAATACTCCGGTAGTGTGCCGAGGGTAAATTTGCACGTAATAACTTATTTTTTTGAATAATGACTTTTTTGCGAATTGTACCGTCTTTCCATATAATGTGTTTACATTTTTATAATAATTGTATATATGTATCATGAGCAGTTTCCCCAGAATAACTGCTTATATTCAAAGAAATGATTTTCTGGAATACGCCGGCGTTCAATGCATACCAATTTTGATTATCCGATGGGCAACGCTGGCGTACTAGAAGTTAAATAAATATTATTTAGAAGGTATGAGATTCTCTTTTACCAATGTTGCAAACTGGATCAAATTTTAAATGCATTATGTTCAATTTAATTGCTTTGTCATAAATAGATAAAGATTTATTTGTAAACACGAAAAGCGTGCATTTCATTTAGGGCTGCCATAAGAGGTTCTACCCAGACCGCCGACTGCGAAAACTAAAATACCAAAGTCAAAGTTATTCCTTTTAGCCCTGCCATGTTTTCCTTTAAAAATCTTACATCTTCAAGGCCCTTAAAAAAATTACCCTTCCCCCTTTTAAAAACGTAACCGCACAATCGTGAGATCCAGGGCTGTATTATACCTTTGTATATGTTTTATCGTGTACACACAATCGTGTCAAGCCGCGCTGAAAGGGTTATTGCACATTTACCTTTTTATGTTTCAGATTAACTTAATATTAATGGTTCATATCAGTATGTATTTATCACACACATTGCACATAAGGCCGTTGTACCCCTGATTTCAGTAAACGTAACAACTGCATACTATAGATAAGTCTTTTATGAGATAAAAACTTCTTGATTTGCTAAGCATAACACTTGAATCAACTGCTCTAATGGATACAAAGAACTCGAAACATTTTATGACACTACTAGATTTGGCGTGTTATACAAATAAGCCCGATAATTATTCCGTTGCCTCACTTCGAAAGACTAGCACACTTCTCTCCAAAATAACGCAGAGCCCTAAGTTAACCTCAGGTCGCATGATGTAATTTGGTCATGTTGATGTTCATTTGGACTGCCAATAGGAAACCAGAAAGGCATGCGTCACCACGTGTCATAAGTTTGATGCTGAAATTTAAGATCCCAATCTTATGTAAAACTTCGTCGTCGCCCCATATTCAAAACCATTGTAGAGCGTGAACTTTGTTATAAAACTACTGTTGTAATATGAATGCATTCATACATCACAAACCCATACACCTCCATACAATAACGGCTCGAAGAAATCAAACACTTATCATTTGTTGGTTTTTTGAAAACGTGACATAAATATTTTTTTATAGCTGATTAAATTGTTAGAATTGAAATTTTTTGTACTTTGTTCCACTTATTTATTTTCACCAGGACCGGTTTCATCCTACTACGGACATTTTCAGACTGGTATAAATACCGTAGCATAAGAATTTCAACTAACAGTCTGAAAATGTCCGTAGTAGGATGAAACCGGTCCTGGTGAAAATAAAAAAGTGGAACAAAGTACAAAAGTGTTATAATTTCAATTCGAATACAATGGAATACCACCACGAATTAACAGTCCAAAAACTAGACTGATTATATTGTTAATAAAAAAAGTCCGCGATAGTCCCTTCTTAAATAAAATAAAATACTTCTGTCTCAATTTTGTGTTTAAAAAAGGTTCTCGACAAAGTTAGCCACTCGGTTGGTTAAAACTTGTTTGAAGGAGACAAATTTGCTCGATGTAGACCTACAGAAGGTAACGAGGAATGCTTTTGTGATCTTTTGACTACGAGATAATGCACTTTCCTATTGATAAATGTTTTCGCGAAACAATTCATTTTGATTCAGGTGTCGTTTTTAAGATCTACATGTCCTATCTAGATAACCTTTTTCATCCGTGGAGGTTAGATTTCTGAAAATACAACGCTTATAATGACACTAGAAGGCGATGCAATATCAAGGGTTTTGGGCAGTATCACCCATTTTAGGTCGATTCACGTAGATAGAAGTACAATATGGACTTGTCTTTGTGCTAGAAGTAAGCTCATTTGTTCCTCACTTTTGGTGGAATTGATCAAACATTTTCGTATATAAATTCTTCCTCGCGTGCTTGACTTTTTTTTTTTACAGTAACTGCACAGGAGGCCCTGAGGGAAATAATTTCTCTCAAGGCCTATATCATCTTTTGGGGTGCTGTGTGGAGGGTCTTTTAGAGGATAGGAAGGAGTGAACTTGGGTCTTGAAGAAACCCATGTTGTAGGATGGAGGAAACAGAGGCCGGCAGATCATTCCACAGCCGAGTTGTTGAACACAAGAAGGAGTCATAGGAGCGACACATTCTCATGTGACAAATATCAACCGTGTGCAAGTGTTGGGTGCCCGTTTGGTGTGTTTCCCTACTATGCACCGGTGGCGAAGGGATCAACGACGCTAGTTCCTCAGAGCATCTTCCATTAAAATACCGATAGGACAAGGAACGCATTCCCACCTGACGTCTGTGCTCCAAAGATTGCAGTCCGTTTGTTAAGATAGGCAAATATATCATACGGACCACCCGTTTCTGCAGTAAAGGGTTTTTTTCAGATATTTTGTGGCTCCCGACCATAGGTGGCAGCCAAATTCTACAGTGGGGCCTAGGATTCATAAGGCCTTAAGAAAATTAGCGACATCGGTTTTATTTCAAATCAGTTTATATCCTACTTCTTGGGATTCTCTGTTCAGTGGTCCAGTCTCTCCGTACTCTTGGTGTAAGATCATTTCTTAAAAATGTGTCTGATTTTTGAGACTGCTTAAATTACACAACTTATTTTGTTATCTCTTCGCTGTGAATAAGGGATAAGCAAAGGGATTACTGTTTATCTATTAAAAGAGTTTAACGTTAAGAAGGTAATCATTGGTTAATTGGTTCATTGGTTCGATAACTATAAATATCTCCTCTTTTATTTGGTTTACGCTTGATAGAAGTTGTGATCTTGATAATCCCTGTTAGGAAGTCATTCTCATTCTAGTCAGGGATTCTGAGATCATTGAGCCAGTCAACGGCATCGGGAGTCGCTTATTAAGCACTGATGTGCCTCTGAAGAACTGGTGGAGTGAATATTCTTCTATGATGTATATTTTTTAAGAGTGCCCCTGTCTGTACAGTGCACAGACAGGGGCACTATGTCACCGCCCATTTGGCAATGTTGTGAGGCGGGTGAAGGGGGGGCTGTAGGAAGGGATTTGTAAATGCGTGGCTTAAAGAGGCCCAGATTAAATGTAGGAGAACAGACAGATGCCAGTAGCTCGTTCCACATATGAGCTGACTTACGTAAAAACGAGTTGGTGAAACAACCTGTTTCCATGAAGCCAACATTAACTGTGAACGGGTGTTCTGTTCGTGTCTATCGATTTTCATCGAGCAGGCTCCATTGAAATATCTGTAGAACAGATTCAGCATACCTACATTGTGTCTGCATTAAAGATGGCTATTGGTCTCTTAACAACGGATTGTCAATCAGACGAACCGCCCTCCTTTGCACAGAATCAAGCGGGTTTATCAAGTATTTGGGAGCTCCAGCCCAAAGGTGGCGTCCAATTTCAACTGTTGGATGAACTTGCGATTTGTATAGGGTTGTTAGCACTTGGTCACTATTAAAGAATTAGCTAGCCCTATTCAAGGTGCCCAGTGAGGTCTATGTTTTTCAAGCCAGAGAGAACTCTGCCAGTTTAACTGTTGGATCCACAACAGGGTTCTTGTTTATCACACCCGAGGTCTGCCACTGAATTCACCGCGATATTTTTATGCGAATTCCGCACAAGAGTCCCAACTGCTCTCAAAACACAGCTAAAACCATTTCAAGCAACGTTTGGATTCTGAATGGTGGTCTTTTGCCCGGACGATACTGAGAGTATCTTCCACTCTGTACTGACAGCTTTGTTTTGTTATTTCAGTTAAAGCCGGAGGTATGCGCATCACCCAGCACAAGGAGGGTCACAATAAACCCGCTTCCAAGGAGATCATCGGAGACGTGACCGGACTGTCTGGACCCTCCATCATCCCGACCAACCCCATCACCATTGGAGGGGCCCCCGCTAAGCACGCTTCGGACTACGTGCTTGAGTCTGCCCAGGCCGCCCACAGCCCCAAGCCTGTCTCCAACTTTGCCATGAAACCCCAGAGCAACATCAACCAGCCCAGAAAGTGAACATAAACTATTGTTCGAATATGTTTATTTTTCTTTATTTTTTTTATTTGAGTTTTCCCATACACGTATATCTGAATAAAAATTATATCTAAATTTCACTAAACTCTATAGTCTACTAAGTTAGTGCTGATGAGAGAGCTAGCTCTGTTGTAAACTCTGCTGTCTCTGATGCATCCAGAGATGTCCTGGTGATAGTTCACCATTTAGAATCGAAACGTTGTTTAAATTTGGTTTTGGCCACGTTTAGTGTCCAAATGTGAATAGTTAGGTACATTCTCACATTCCTCTTGCACAGTATTCTCCAAATCGCGAATGCCATAGTCCTACTGGCTCCAGGCAGCTAGAACTCTTGCGGCAATCACGTAAAGCATAATTTTTTGAGAAAGAGGGGGTTACAACTGATCCCTTGAGGTGATTTTATCGCCAAAAGTTGACCATTATTTTAAAAAATAAAAATTACACCTTTAACCCTTTTTCAAAAACAAAATGGGTGGCGTTTAGTACATAGCAACAATGGTGTGCATTACTGCATTTATACCAGGCCGCAGCCATTCTAAATGTTTCGAAACAAACTTGCATTTTGCTTAAATTAATCTTGTCAAACGTTTCCCATTGATAATAATTCATTGACGTTGCTAAATGAACTTGTATCATTTACACACATGTAATGAAGCCACATTTGCGCAAGATACATTTTCCATAAAATTTTTGCACAGTTGCATTTGCAGATAAAGTAGCGTGCGCACGGTAGAAGCATTTTGATAACAATATAAATGAACATTTTCCTATTCTTAAAACTGAATAAATGTGAAGTCTGAATATTTATGTTTAGCGTTGATGGCTATATTTTATTTTTAAAAGATTGTTATAAGTCCATTAAACAATAAAAAAAATTAATTGTGTAATAGAGTCAAAGACATTTATTATAAAAGTATATTTAAAAATTAGATTCTAAAAATTAAAAAAAAAAATAGTTTTTATTATTTTTCAGAGGTTTAATTAGTTTTTTTTTTATGCACATTTGTTTTTATCTTATCAGGATTTAATTTGACGCATTGTACGGTGTTAAAAACTTAATTTTGGGTTTTTTTATTATTATTTTTGACTATTAATTTTTCGTAGCAAAAAATAAAATTAGATTTAAATATTCCTATTGTTTGAATTTTCCATTTTGGGACCATAACATTTAATTTTAAACTAGGTTTTTTTTGTTTTTAAATTCTTTTTGACTTCAATTCTTCAAAAAGAAATTGATTAATTTTTCATTATTTTTTATCACGATATTAAACTCAAACTTTTACCACTGAAAAAAAAAAGGTTTTTGAAGTATCCACATATTATATTTTTTATTCTGTTTACTTTTTATTACTATAAAGAGATTGTTGTACAAACTCATTTAAATTGTGAAATAAAAACGATATAAACAAATATTTTATTTATTGATTCATTTATTTGACCGTCGATAATAATTTTTATTTTTTTATTCTCTTCCTCATCTAAAACAGTTTTTTCATCGATACAGCAAAAGAAATCAACCGCCCGCAGTCGGTGGGACATGGCATACCTATTTTTTGGGCAATGTTGTGAGGGCGAAGAAAGAAGTGAGGAATTGAAAAGGGAGGTGGGGAAGCATTATATACCTGGATGTCAGATGTAATCGCTAAATGCGGTTTAAGCCACTTCAACCAATGTTTTGATTCTGAATGGTGACCTCTCACCAGCGCGATACCTAGTATATTTCGCTCTTGAATGAGATCCAAATTATACTATACAATAATTTATTTATATTGTATACGAAATAACAGTACTAATCAAAATGATTTTTTTTTTTTAAAAAACCTTTGTAACTTTTTTCCACTTACTTATTTTCGACTGGACCGGTTTCACCCTATCTTGGGCATCGTCAGACTGGCACAATTAAAACTAAACCTATGGTATATATAGCATTGATGTCGGGAGTGAGTTCCCTGCTTTCTAATATTGTTTTTATGACTTGAAATATGTTTTATTGGTAACGGTACTGTTTACTATTATGTTTTTAAAAACTAATTTCGGGTTGGTTTATTACCCTTTGGAAGACAGATTACATTGTGTTTATTTACTGAATCTATGGGTTTTTTATTATATAAGTCATTCGTGTCAGCTTTTATTTGAACAGATGGTTCTTTCTAGTTTTGTTATATCCCTGTAATAGTATATAACCATGAATGTAAATAGGAAGCACATATAAAATACCAGGGTAAAATGTAACTGGGAATTTTGGTCCCAGACATCCGTGGCGAAATCTAAGAAGGATGTGTACCTATTATAACATAATAAAATATTTTAAAGACCCAACAAAAATGTACCTGGTTATCCGTAGTTCATGTAACAGAACAAAAACTGCTATAAAATTCATCTTGGCAAACAAGACGGAAATCACAGGGAAATAACAAAACTAGAAAGAACCATCTGTTCAAATAAAAGCTGACACGAATGACTTTAAAAACATAATAATAAACAGTACCATCACCAATAAAACAAATTTCAAATAATAAAAACAATATTAGAAAGCAGGGAACTCACTACCGACATCGATGCTATATATACCATAGATTTAGTATTCATTGTGCCAGTCTGAGGATGCCTGTGATAGGGTGAAACCGGTCCGGTCGAAAATAAATAAGTGGAAAAAAGTTACAAAAGTTTTTTAATCAAAAAAATTCATTTTAATATGGAATTCCACCATGAATTGACAGTTTCAAAATTAGAAATAATTAAGGTACTAATCAAATGACGTTTGGAATCTGTGAATTCCGGATCCGGAGTCATGAGATTTACGCTCCGTCACGGTGGTCGTCGTCACTAGCATCACTGGTTTGAGGGAAGTGGGAAGAATAAAATGAAACATTAATATACATAGTTGGTGTAATGAACATTGTATTCAATAATTTAATGACAAAGCTTATTTATGGTTAGAAGCAAAACAATTTTCATACAATGGGCCTTCAATCCAGCTGGCATATTATTACATACATAATAATATATGTAAAACCTTATTCCCTTAGCTCTTAATACTCGGCGGTACTGACATGAAAATATAATGAAACAAGTGAGAGAACTACGGAGTACGGCCCGCCCACCACTGCAGAGGGCGGATACAAACAGACGTCTACAAGATGAATAGCACACTCGCTGTGAACCCGAGGCTAGGAAGTGACAAAATACTACTCCAAGCGCTCAAATACTACTGGACTCTCAATCTGGAAACAACACACCCCACGGGAGACGATACGCAGTGCGCACTCTCCGAGCTGTTTCATACCATTCCACTCGATACCCAAGCGCCAGTAGATCAAGGTAACTCAAAGTCTGGCCACGGCACGTAATCTTCATTCTAGGGAACAGTCTTATCGAAAATGCACTTGTCACAATGTTATTCTTTCCCTTTGGACACGTAATCCCACTTTAAATCTCCTTTCCACGCATAGATTGGCTATATCCAGAAATGGGTTAATCAAACGCTTAATGCTGGGTCCAGACGCGTGTAATGCATAATATATCACTATGAAAATTACATGTAATGCTAGCGGTGACAATCGCGCTGTTCAACGCCTGTCAGTTTTTAACACGAATATAAAGGAGTTCATTTGGACAGCTTTCGTAAAGGGCTGAGGATTTGGTTGGCATTTCGTAAATAATGAAACAACTCGCACAACAAGATTTGAGTGGAGATTGTATGCCGTCCTTACAATTTGCATTGTCACATTACACGCGTATGAACCAATAATATATGATAATAAGAACAATTTTACTTGTTTAATATGTCCAAAGGGCCAACTACAACTATATGTCGTAGTAATTTAGAAAAGTAACACGGTGGCATAAGTAATCAAGGTGGTAGTTACAATGTGTCATTATTAAAGTGTTTGTTGTTTATTTGAATCTGATGGAGTCGCTTGGGTTTTAGCATTTGGGCTGGGGAAATCTACATCGACGCAAGTCCACAGTTAGTTTATTTGTTAGTTCCACCAGCTATAAGGACGGCAGTTATTTGGTTACAAGTGTTTCTAGAGACCTTCATGCTCGGTTTCTATAGAGTCAAACAATTCACCCCGATATCGAACAATGAAAATGAAAAAAAAAAAAAACAATCAAAAATCACAGATACTACCTAGAAGGTTAACCGATGAATCCTAAACAACATCTCTCACACAAACTGAAAAATGACTCTGGTTAATATAATATGTTAAACATACTTAAATTAAATTCTTACGATTCTCCATATAAATGTTCTTTGTGCTTACAAATGGTTTTCGCAGGACAAAAGTAGTTTAGTTCTGCGGGTAAACATTGTACAGATTTCTTCATGCGTTCCGCAATAGTTCAGGAAAACTATTTGCATGGCGATCGGCCAGATCTTTTCAAAATGAAATCATTATAACATTCTTAACCATCGACTATATTACAACTAAAAAAACACATGCCGATATCAATGACGATTTTATAATTTGCATAAATATCTAACACAACCATACCTTTGCCGATTATGATAGAAATGCTATGAGAAAATAAACAGAGTCCCGAAATAATTATTACTTGAAAAGTGAAAATATTGTTCATAGCACCAGTGCTAAACTTATAGCACTCTTTCAGATGTGCACAAGAATAATTCTTTTAGAAATCAAAGATTTTTGCTCTTTCGAAATATTTCATCGATATTTTTGATTTGATTAATTTTGCAAAAAACAAAAGATTGTGATTTTTTTATAATATATTATAGATAACTAATATTTTCAGTTCTTTTAATTTTAAGCTTTCATAAATGGCCTGCAAAATATGTTCTACCTATCATACCATACAAGCACATATTAAGAGAGAAACCATAACTATTGATATCAGCATATGTATATATATATATATATTATTATTAATTAGTTTCAACATGAAGCTGCGTTTTCAAGGGACTAGGTAAAACAAAGTATACCTACATATGCCTATAAGAAAAATTATACATTTTCACTTGAAAAGAATTGAGTTGATTATTACATCACATATTTTATTCTCGGATATAATTAAATTATACACAGAGATATTTTAAATAAATAGACTATTGCGTGATTTTGTTCCAAAATTTAAATATTATTTATTATCTAAAAATTGCTGTAAAAATAAACAAATCTGTGATAAAACTAAAAATAACTTACAGTGAGGTGAATTTAAATTTGGAGTAGGTACTTCTTAATTCCTTAATTTTTTTTACAATTGAATATAAAATTACAATAGCAAAAATGAATTGCATTTACACCAAAGAATAAATTAGAAAACTGTGAAATATGTAATACAGGCATATGGAAATATTAATAAATTTTTAAATAACACAATTTCTGTGAAATTTACATATTTTCAAATATATAATTTTGTGCTTCCAACAAAAGAAAAGAATAATATTTTAATAAAACAAATTAGTGGTTTACATCACAAATCTTAGGAATTGAATGCTATTTTATTAGCTGGTATATTGTGTATGGGTAACAAAAGAAAGGGTAATCAAATTTAAATATTAAAAAAAAAAAATGTTTTGCTCCTTTTTTTTTTAGCTAGCAACACTGATTTTTTACAGTAATTTTTTTTTCTTGACGGAGAAAAGCACTGCTTAAAGTAATTTTTAGTAAATTACATAGATCTTTCTTTTTTTAGGAATTCTGTTTTAGGAAGTTTCCTTATTAAGTATTTTCATTGGGACTTTGTGATTACTATTTATGCATTTTTTTAAATCAAAATTGAAAATATTAATGTATGTTTTTGTTAAACTGTCTCAATAAGTTACAATTGATACGTACAAAATTAATTTTATTGTATGTAAAAGATAAACAGAATGGTGGTCAAAAGAAATAAAACCTTGCCCTTTTAATAAGGGAGACAATATATTTGTTCGTGGGAATACTGTTTATAAATTTACAAATCATTGAAAACAATCATAAATAATTGAGAAGTAATAACAAATTAAAATACAATACAATGCATAACAAAATATAAATATATTTATTTTAATTGACTATAAAGGAAAGCAAGTATTTATCAAAATACGGTAATAATTTAAATCATAAAAAAACTGAATAATTTTAATAATAACCTAAATGAAAGAATATTGAAAAAATTATTTTTGAATTTGTTTTAAAAATTCCATAAAATATTGCGTTTGTTAAAAAGTAGGTTTTTATTTTATTATTTACTTACTAGCAACATTGTATCAATATGTATTATACTGAAATGTATAAACAAATTTCATAAAATACGTTTTTGCATTCCTTTGTAAAATTTTTATTAAAAAGGTTCCATTTTTACATTATGCATCATTTTGCTTTTTAGTGTTGCCAGTTGAACAGAGTTTGAAATCAGTATATTAACTGGGTTGCCAGTCATAAAAAATTATTAACTTGTCATTATGTTTTACACAATAATTTAGCGGAACCCTGTGATGTAACAAAAAAAATAAAATCATTGGCACTTATCACTAGAATTGCCAGGTGTCTTAAAGAATGACTTTTTGGCATCAAAACACAGTACCTACTCACATTGATTGATAATTAATATTCTGATTAAAAATGAGATTTATTTTTAATTAAGTACCAATTTCAAGACTGCTTTCATACTCTGTTGTTTGAAACTTGTTTTTACGCAGCGTTTTTGAGATTACCATCTTGTACCCTATATGCACACTCTAATTTATATAAGATATAATATAATACTATAATTTTAAAATATAATTTGACAAATGCTCCGCATGTATGAAAATAATTTAGTTGAAGCATTCATAATAGGGGAGGGCCAAAAATAAGGGGTCCATTTTAAAACCAATAAACAAAAATACTCTTTGGGCCTTTCTTACTCCGACCTCCCAGACTGACCGCAGTCAACGTCACTTGATAGCCATAAATATAATCTTTTTTCTCAATTTAGAATAATTAATTTAATTTTAAATCCCTACATGAGACAAGTCTCGAATGTAATGTATATATATTTTTTAAATAAATAGTTCTTTTTTTTTTCTCCAACAGTTTGGCGATTAACGATTTTGGTCAACTGAAAGCGTTAGGAAGTAAACTGAACCATAGACAAATCAAACTGAGTGCTATAAAAACCATAGACTTACGTATATATAATAAGTAATTTTTTGATACACGACTGTTAAAGAGTAAGTTTTTTAATGAAAGTGATCCTTTATCATCAATTTGTAATGATTAAATCTAATTCCACCCCGTAATACACGTGTACACCAATAATTTGTTCAAATTAAATGCTTTCAAAGGTTTCAAAATGATTAAAAATCAACATTTTCAATAAATTAATTTTATTAACAGCTCGCAAAGGTTTTATGTGAAAATGATTGGCTCTGTAATTCAATACAATTTCACACAATTACATCTCAAATTCTAACATTCAAATATAGAAAATGGTATATGTAGATTAAAAAAAAATTGAGAATTAATTTTTAACGGTAACAAGAACCGTTTAATTTGAATCTATGAAATTAAACAACACATCGGTTAAGACAAAATATCAGGCAATTATTTTCTGGTAAAAGAAATTAATTAAAAATTGAAAAATACTCATTGTCAATAAGAGGTGTTCAAAAACAAACATCATCTTCCCCGCGTACCCTTTCAGAGACTTGTATTTATGGTATGCATCCACATACAGGAAGAGTCCTAATATTTAAACATTGTATAAGCAAATTCCTGGCTCTATAGAACTGAGATTCCAAAAAAATGCACTCTTACGTAATAATAAAAATTATTAGTTGAATAATAATAATTTATGTTAAATAATTATTTATGATGGCTTAAAATAAAATCAACATTTAAATCTTTTATTAAAATTAAATAAATATAATAAATTGTTCTATTACATCTCTACAGTTCGTTTGTTACTTACTTTTTATTTTGGCTAGTTCAATATGTATGCATTGTGATTATTTAAATAAATTAATCATTTGAAAATTGAAATGAATATGTACTAGTACTCCAATTCAAACACACAATGTAGATTAAAAAAATAATAATACAATTCGAGGGAACCAAATAATAAGATATGACTCTGTATGTTCGTATAGTAGTTAAACACAAGTATTAGAAAAATAAGTCCATTTAAATTGTGCGTCAGTTGTGGAGAACGTAGTTATACTTCTTTGAGGCAGAAGAATAATTTATTTGAAACTGTGAAGATTCCTAAAAATTATAAACTTAACTAAAAAAAACATACACTTAAGCTTAGCACGTAATATACAATTCAGTGGTTAAGTAAAATTAAAAAATAAATCAAATTCATACATTCAAAAGGGTTTCATAATAATATGTCCGCTTAAAAATAAATAAATAAATAAAAATATGTTATGTACTTATGGAAAATATTATTACAGCGTGAAAAAACCAGATCAACGACAATAATTTACCGATTCATTTCAGAAGCAAAAAGTGTCGTAATAAAATTACCGAGACTTTATTTTTTAGCCCCGAAACGAAAATTTTGCACCTCGTTATGTTATGCAGCATAAGTAATCATAAGTCATTCGTACTTTATGCACGGTGACAATTGAAAGTGTGTTATACGTAACGTAAAAGTGTAATATATATTTCATTTTTTAAATATTACATTCCTTGTATGGACATTGTTAACACTAGTCACTTTTTGGTATCTCAATATTGCAGATTTATTTTTTTTTTAAATTTACACCACTTCTTTAAAAATTTACAAAGAAACAAAAAAAAATCTATCGTAAATAAGTAATTATGCACATATTATTTATTCATCATAATCGAAGTGAAGTTTCCGTTTTTTTTATAGGTTAAACAAAGCCATTTGCTATCGAAGCATTTGTCTTACAATTTCAAGGTTATAAAAAACGCTTACGAAAGTTCAAATGAAATTCACCGAATATTTTATTTTTATTACCTTCTAAATATAAATTTATATCAACTCGGAAATAATTGCAAATTAGAAATAATTTACAAATATAGTGTTGCCAGATGATATCGAAATATTCCTACATTAGGATGATAGGGCGTAACAGCTGTCACAATAATTTGTATTAAATCAATTTTAAAAAGAATTTACTAAATTACTCTCATATATTAATGTAACCTTGAAAGATTTTACTAATAAATCTGCAACTATAGCAATTGTTATCAATTTAAAACTCTCCGAAAGTTATAATTTATGTCTACTAAATGAATGTAAAAAATAAATTAAATCAATTTTGCATATTGATTGTTTTGTTCTCGAGACAAAGTGATTTGTTGTACAAACTTAACGGTGTGAATTTTGGCAAGTATTTTATTAATTACGTAATTAATATTCGATATTGATTTGTTGATGCCATTGAAACTTCGGGATGTGTACAATTTACTGGTAAAATCGATTCAGCATCATTTCCTATAAGGGTACGGCAAAACGGTGAATATGTTAAAATAAAACTTTTATTGAAAATGTAAACTAGTAAAAAATACACTGTTTCATTCACAATACGGGATAAGGGTATGAACATATTGAAAGGTGAATACAATAATTCTCATTAAATATAATAACACTCAACCCACAAAAGTAAAAACGACAAAAGTATAACACAACTCAAATAAATTCATAAATTGTTAATAAAGTTTTTTTACAAATAATAATAATAATATAAATGAAGGACATTAAATTTATAAAGACAATAACAATAAAAAGATATTATGGGTAATTATTTTAATAATGATGAAAAATAAAACATAAAAATGGTAACATCGATTAACGTGCTGCTTGCACGCAACAATTTACTTTCTAAAATTCCTTAAGCTATAATTTTTACATTATATAAATTCACAATATAATTGTTAATATATGAATATACATTAAATCATCATGAAGTCAGTATTGTGTGTAGGGTGTGCAAAACAATTAATTATTTTATTTATTTATTACCCTCCGTAAACTAAATGGCTTCGTAAATTTAACTTCTTATATTCGTTTCTTCGAATTCAAAGCGAACAAACATTACTTTGCGTATGAAGCAGCGGTCGGCAGAATGCAGTGAGCGACGTTTGTGTTGTTTCACAAAAAATGTGAATGTTGTACTTTTACTTGAAAGCCGAAAGAAACATTTGGTTTGTTTCATGAGAAATGTGTGAGCTGAATGTAATATTTGGATTGTTTCACAAGAAATGTGAAAACTGAAAGTAATAATCGGGTTGTTTCATAAGAACTATGAAAACTTAGAGTAACATTTGGGTTATTTCACAAAAAATGTGAAAGATGAAAGAAACTTTGGTTTGTTTCACGAGAAATGTATAAGCTGGAAGTAACATTTGGGTTATTTCACAAAAAATGTGAAAGCTGAAAGTAACATATGGGTTATTTCACAGGAAATGTGAAAACTGAAAGTATCATCGTGATTGTTTCACGAGAAATGCGAAAGTAACATTTTGGTTGTTTCACAAGTGCAAAAGTGGAATCAAAGTTGTTTCACAGGACAAAGGATGGATGTTGCAGGTAACATTTTGATTGTTTCACAAGAAATGTGAATATTGAGAGTAACACTCTAGTTATTTCACAGAACATACAAAAGTGAGTTGTTTAATTTGTCACATCTCATGAGAAATAAAAAAGTCTAGGGTTTTAACAGAATATTGGTTTTGTAGAAAATAGATTGAGTGGAAGGGCTTTATGTTTGCTTCAACCGTCCACCACCGAGTGGCTCAGGCAGTTGTCACGGCAAACCCGTGTCGTGTAGTTAACAAAATTATCCGTGTGGTCAACAACAAATCATCCGTGTGGTCAACAACAAATCATCCGTGTGGTCAACAACAAATTATCCGTGTGGTCAGCGACAAATTAGCCGTGTGGTCAGATCGTCATGCGGTCAATATAAAATTATTTGTATGGTCAGCAACAAATCATTCATGTGGTCAACAACAAAACATCGCTCACACCATTTACCGGCATCTCTCGGAATATGCAAGCTTAGTTTGTTCAATAGTAGAAGGTTTGTTTATATTGCTCTGTGGTAATACATTGCCTCCACGATTATGCATTGGTGTCATATGTCAATATATTGTTTTTATCAAATATACTTTGTTTTTTTTGTGGTAGTGGTGATGATGCCGCGCCGCCACGTGGTTCCAAAGCGGTACCACACGAGGAGCGGACGCGGGCCCGGCCGTGTGCGGACGCATGCCCGCTGGTGATGATGAGAATGATGAAACATCATGAAGACAACTGGAAACAAACAATATTTTAGTACGCTGGAAGAAACAACGTGGTTAGTTTACAACCGGGAAGTCGCATTGTTAAATTACAATGAGAAGTATACATTAAGTAAATGAAACACGTTGTTATAAACCACGAATATATTTTATTTTCACCAACCGGTTTCGCTTAACTCAAGCTTCATCAGGCAAACATCTTTTGCATTTGGACAGGTTCGGAACGTCAATTAAATTCTTTTCAACAACTTATAAACCGATTTCACACTAAAATACAGTTCACCTTAGAATTAACCATCAACACCTCCTTACACTTTCTTTATCAAACAATAGAATCCACTTCAATATATACCGGAAACCAACCTACACGGACATAACTATTCACAACACATCGAATCACCCTATATCTCACAAGCATTCGGCTTATCATTCAATGATACATAGATTAGTTTCCGTACCATTATCTAATATTAATTTTACAAATGAATTATCTTTAATTACACAAATAGCGTCAAATAATGGATACAGTTCGGACTTAATAATATCCTCAATAAAAAATTAAAGCAAATATCCACTAATAAGTTCTTATTCAATAGTATACCAGTAAACAATAAAATATCTCAATATTACTAGTGGCGTAGAATTTTATTTATAAATAATTTTTCTAACATAAGTGTTAAGAACCTTCCTTCAGATATCAAACCGGCTTTCTACACAAATAATCTGGGAAAATTTTTAATCAATACTAATGACAAAGATGATAATTTAAGCCACTCTGGCATTTATAAACTCAACTGCAATGATTGTCCTGCTTTTTACATAGGAAAAACAGCACGTAATGTCAACATTAGAGTTAAAGAATAATTACGTTGTTTCAATGGTACGGGTTTTTCTGAACTCGCAAACCACCTAATCCCTTCAGACTATGCATTCAATAAAATCACGGGAACTAGTCTTCCGCATAAAAACGGCATAGGAATTAGATTAGACAACTTAGAAGCACTAGAAATTAAGAAGTCTTTAAATTCAAAATTATCTGATAACTTACTTAATAACCAAAGAAATTTATCTTATAGCCCGATTTTAAACATGTTTCCTATGAATCTCCCCTAACCTAACAATTATTATTCCACGTCTGTTTAATTATTATTATGTAACCGAGTAGTACACACTTTCTATTTTTCATTAACTATGACCCTTTCATTAATGCATTATAGGAATAACCCGCTTTAATGACATTATATTCCCATTACACTGTTATATTTTTATATAAGGATGTCTCCCTCTTCCACATAATGTTTTTCGATTGTTGTCTTCCTCTAATATTTTGTTCTGTCTCTCTTTTGTAATATATATATTTCATTCTATTGTATTTTGTACCTATATATAACCGATAACTCTGCATTAGAATTTAGTTATTATATTTACCCTGATGAAGCTTGAGTTAAGCGAAACCGGTTGGTGAAAATAAAATATATTCGTGGTTTATAACAATGTGTTTCATTTACTTAATGTATACTTCTCACAATGTCAAACCACAAAGTGATTGCTTCTCACGAAAATAGAAGTATACATGGTTAGTTCACAATAGACATGGGCGTAATTTAATTAATGAATTAAATCAATAAATTCAATCTCGAGACACTTCATCTGATTCTCAATTAAACATAAAATTAATTCTTCATTCCCCGGCTTAGACCTTGCAACCATACGATTTTTTAACGTGCTGCACCATAATTATGGGGCGGATACTATGGGTATCATCGCAAAGTCGTCGGAGATATTGTGCAGTGTGCAGGACTCAAACGTATATCCATAAAATCCCATATGTCATCGTCCGTAGCGGCAAACTGCCTCTAGTCGGCCAGTCAGTAATTCCGATAAGTATGTTTTCACTTTGGCGGTCTGTATTCCCTAATTTAAGGAACTAAGAAATGTATTCCGTATTCAGTTGCGACGTCATAGTCACTAGTCCGGCGATATCGAGTCTGTCCGTACTAGATACGCGGGACGCAAGTTAGTCAAGTCACTGCGATACATTAGTCAAAAGTTCCTAATTCATTCGCCCGCAGCAATTCCATTTGTGCTAGTCCCAGCGCAGCCGAGCCGTCAGTTTCAATAGTCGGGTGCATCGATGTTATACTTGGTCAATGGTAGGGTGACATTATTTAGTGTTAGTGTTTATCTTATTTTTAAATATGTCATTTCCAACACTAGTGCAATTTGCAATGTGAACAAATCCCTGTTTTTATTTATTTATTATTAGATTTTTTTGTTGTTTTTATGACTTAGAAGAACGGCGCGCCCTGTTTCATACAAAACTTAATTTTGGATTTGAGGCCAAAAGACCTACCCAAACTTAATGATCTTTCTTTTAAATAAAAATTTTAGCAAATATCACAGATTATAGGTATTTTATTTATTTTGTTTTAAATTAGGAAAAATAGGCCATTAAAGAAATCAATTTTTCATGGCTTTAGAAGCAACTTTGAAAATTATTAACTAGCTGGTTTACAGTATTTTTTTTTTAAAAATATGATTACAAAAAATAAAATAAAAAAAATTAAACATCGAAACGTTTTTTCGGGTCGATATTTTAAAATTATGTATGGCAAATTTGTGTTCCAACATAAATTGGTCGTTTTTAATTTAAATTTAAGTCCATCATATTTCATTATATTTTCATAGAAGACAGGGTAAAAGTTTTTTTTTTAAATCACTATTAGCCCCGAAATAATTGCTAAAGTTGCCTCTGAAATGGCAAAAATTCTATTTCTTTAGTGACCTCCAAGATCAATTTTTTTTTTAAATACTTCTAATCCGTACTAGATATTTATATACGGGATAGCGCAGAATGGTACGATAAAAGTTTGCGTATCACGTACGTTCATAGGCGTAGGGCGGTTAATGCCGGTTTATCGCATCAAAAATGATTTTAGGCAATACCTTTAATTTAAAATTCGTACATAATACACACATCTTTGAAGTAACGTCCTCTTATTATCGTCATGATGTTTGTCGATATTAACAATTAAATAAATACTTCATTTGGTATCAATATTACTACGATTGCGTCGCCATTGTTCATTCCGCGAGAGAATCCCACGGCGTTCGGAGTGGCAGTGTACACTTTGGCCTTATAAACAAAAAATATCAACTTGACAATAGATTGAAAATAGAAAGAAACACAGATAGTTTAATAAAACATCTGTAAATACGTAAAATTATGACACAGTATGTACCTTCAAGAGCTACCCAAACGAACTTATAACATTCAAGCTACGCGTGAATTCTCATCATGTCTGTCTTTATAATGTTTCACATGGCCTAACCATATGTTCAGAAATGCATAATTATTAAAATGATTTGTTTTGACAATACTGTTGGATTTTTCCACACCGTAATATAAATTAATTTATTGGGGTATTGACGATTCTTCCGATGTTTTTAAATCTATCAATACTTCTGTAAATCGATTAAAATTATGCAAATAACTAAATACAAAGTGTATGTAGACCTATGAAGCAGCATTACAAAAAATTGCAATTTTTTTTCAATGTATTTCATCCATATGTGAATGTAGCCAAATTGATTCAAATAATATCTTGACAAAATAATATGTTTTGTTTGACTAAATGATGTTTGGAAAATAGAACGAAAAATTCTAAACAAAATAAGTAAACTGAATGTTGTTTTGATTTTTTAACTCAATGTAGATGTTTGGGAATTTTAGAGTGTAGAATCTTAATGTTTGAAAATCAAACGTAAAACACATACGGTGTCCGAAAATTGGTGGTACACACAGAGCAAATAAAACATGGAGATGCCCTAACACGCAATGGGAAGAAACCAAAATAAGGGGGGTAATAGGGGTGTGCCGCTAATTTAAGTAAAACAGCAAATAACTAAAAAGGTTCGGCTTGTTTACAAAAACTGAATATATGGTTAGAATATTTAGTTTGACCCTTTTTATAAATGTTTTATAATTTGCTTACCGCAGTCAAAATCATGCGAAACAAATGTGGACGGCAGTGAACTAGGGTGGTGCCAAAATGGGTGTCACGTGACCTTTGCCTCCAGCCGTTGAAATGGTACTTAGGGGAAGTTTATCCATTCTGACATCAGTGGTGGTACAGAATAAAAATGTAATCACCTGTAGCAGATGAAAAACCCAAACAAAGTTTTTTGTTTGTTTTGTTTTGTGCATTTGAACAAGAATTTTTTGTTTTCGGCAACTTTGGGGTGAAGAAATTAATGAACCGGGTCTACGATTCGATGCATTTCAAAAGACAAATAACATTTTGAATTTGACAAAAAAAATCCAACTTCGGCCTTGATTTACTTGAAACCGAAATTTCAAATTAAAAAAAGTCATATCATAAAATGTGAGGTAGGTTCACCACTTTCCCGCTTGTACCACGAGTGTCCAGACACCATGTATGTAACGAATTCTCCGAAATGAAAAAATACGTTTCGGAAAGAATGCAGTTGGTGCATGTTGCTGCACGAATCTATTGTGATTTTACAATGGCTAGTAAATGATGAAACATTTGTAAAAAAGGTCAAACTAAACACTCTACCAAAATAATACATTCTGTAAACAAGCTATACCTTTTTCAATAGTTGGTTATTTTACTTAATATTTCCGATTAACGATTGTAGCGACTGATCGCGGTAGAAATGCATGTTTGACGTTATATTTTCGTAAGTGCGTAATTTCAGAAGAACGCATTATTACTGCCAGCTAGCGACAAAAAAATGAAGGCATTTCGACAGTATAGCAATTTTGCTGAGTCTATAACATGCAATTAAGTTAGTTTCACTGTATCATTTATTTATGTATCCATGATATTTATTGTCAATATATATAATTTAGAAGGTGACTTTGTTTTAGCAGGATATTCTCGAGTTTCTCCATGTTTGACTATACTGGGATCCCGTCAAGTCACATTGTATGTTCGAAATCATTTTCAAAATACATCGCCTCTGGTCTGGCGGAAATCTCTGACCATTGATGACAACTGGATGCTATTTGAACAAAAAACAACTTCGTATCACTTTGTGAGCATTTATTAATTGCTCATGCAGCAACAACAACTCTAGAGATATACTTTTCATCCTTATTTATAACATATTTTTAACGTATTTTCTTATTTGATATATGGCACATCTAATACAGTGGAACCCCGTCAATTTGAACCCTGATAATTCGAAATTTTTACCAATAAAATATACCAAGAATTTTTTTTTATACAAAATGGTTTCTTAATCCGAAAATTAATACGTAATTATTTTGGTCCGCGCACAAAATTTTGCTAGACTTTACATACGTATACAAGACGTTCAGAAATTAGAGGTATTTTCCGAAGGGAGATGATTCTATATGATATAAAGTAAGACGGACGGTCACCTTTACCTTTGTTTGGGGCGTGGGGGCTGGCAGCTTATAGCAGCTCGTACTGGCGCAGGTGCATCCGCTGGATGATGTCGCGACAGTCGTTGAACACCCGCTTTATGTTCTCCGTGTCCACGGCGCACGTGAAGTGGGGGTAGCAGTAGTGCTTGCCGTCGCCGGATGCCGTGCTTATGCGCTGAAAACAACAACAATTTTGTCAAGCCACACTGTAAATGAAAAAATATATATTTTGTATACTCAACCTTTACAAAACAATCTATCCCCAACACACGGCATGTTTTGACACAATTTACATGTTTTAATGAATCTTTATATATAAGACATCTGCGTACGAGTATAGCCGCCGGTGGATCACATATGCGACAGCGGCGTAGATAAGGTTAAATTTATATTTCATGTACAAATGATGTTTCCTTATTCTGGACACCTCAAAAAATGTGACGATAAACAGCATTCAATGCAAATTTAAATCCAATAGGAACAGAGAACAGACCCTCATTGTTATTAACACGAGGAATGGCACCAGCTAGAAGTAATTGTAGTAACGGTGGCGAGTATACAAGGCATTTCAGTAATGACAAGAGGAAAAACAGCCCTCAAAAGTAGATTTGTTATTCGAATTCCACGGAATGAAGGCTCGAGTCAGCACGAAAACTGGGTTCGCTTTTGCGCATAATAAAATAATTATTTTTTAAAATTCCTACTGCGGTAAAGGAATATTTTAGAAGCACACAATTATAATTTGAATCTTGACGAAAGTATAATTAACATATGTTACAAATTAACTTATATCAATCAATATTTTCTTAGATTAAACGCAAACAAGAAATTCAACAAAAAATGTTAAAAAATTTTAAACATGCGCAGCTCAATAGAAAGCAATTTTCACCTATATACGATGGCCACAGGCTAATTTACCACTGTTGTACAAGTACATAGAGTTTAATATTGCTTGAAGACGGAAACATTTTACAACAATATTCCAAATTGTATACAAATTTGACAGAGGATCTGAGAGGCACAGCCATCCAAGGACATCTGTAAAGACTGACAGAATTTAGATCCATTTTAAGGGCAGTTAAACTGAATTTGGATAAAATGTTAAATACCGACTGAATTTGGATCATTAAAGGTACAGGAAACAGACCGTCTGTTATTAACATAAGGAACTAGGCAAGCTAGAAGTGATGAGTGCGAGGAATGGTAACCGGATAAAACAGAACAGTGACATAACAAAACATGATCTTCACTTTTTCTTATATGTTCTGTTTTGTCATAGAACCATGAGGAACAATGGTGATTGAGCAGGTATACTCACGAGGAACTCGTCCCGGATGAAGTACTTGGCGCGCGCCACATCGGGGTGCTCCCGCGAGTCGGGGCAGGCGTCAGGCGGCGTGGCGTAGCGGGAGAACTCGGGGAACACATCCTCCAGCCGGGACTTGCCCGCCAGGATCTTCTCCGCCAGCAGGTCCTGCTTGTTGAGGAACAGGATCACGGATATCGTACGCAGCCATCTGGAACAATAACCGCACAATCAGCTTCTCATATATTTATATCAGCGCCACTGCCCTCCCGTATCCACTGGTGCCGCTCGTCCTTTTGCCCTCCCACGGCAAACATACTGGAAGGATACATTGCATGAGACTGACCTGTTATTCCAGATGCTCTTGAAGAGTTCCAGTGACTCCCTGAGGCGGTTCTGCGTGGGGTCCTCCCGCAGCACCATGTTGTACGAGGAGCACGCCGTCACGAAGATGATGGCCGTCACGTCGTTGAAGCACTGTATCCACTTGCGCCGCTCGTCCCTCTGCCCTCCCACGTCAAACATACTGAAAGGATACACACCATGTTTTAAACACATGCATACTAGAAAGATAAATTAATACAATATCTGTTCTTATTACAACCGTAGATTGATCCACCACTGTGAATACACTACTAAATAGGATTATAAATAGTAATATATTTTATTTTAAGACTTCCCGGAGGCCTATTCTCATTCTTTGTAAGGAAAATTCCTTATCCTTTTCCTTAGACTTAAAAATTTCTTACTTAACTGCAGTTCTGGTTCTCTTGGATGACAACTGTCAGCTGCCATTAAGCGAATGACATTCATTAAAAATGTCAATATTTGCGTAGTTTTAACAAGAGAAAAACTCAATATTAAGTTAGTTACCAAATACGTTATTATTTATTTATTTGTAAGAAACAAACAGCTTTTAATATAGATTTATATAAAAGGAAGTTGTACAAAAGGTATGCCAGCAAAGTTTCTTATGCTAAAAGTGGTTAAGTAAATATGTTTTATTACAAAAAACAAAATAAGAAGAAAGGAGGGAGAGGAAGATAGGATAGGGACAGGAGATGCTCTCGATACATTTTATAGGCGTGCAAACACAATTTGTGGTTGGATACTTTGAAAGGGTATTGTGAAGAATGTCGATATTGTGAAATTGTGCGTTATATTGTGCACAAATACGGGGAATTGGAGAATTTATCTCGAGATTGGTCCTGCATGCGGGCAAATAAAAAAAATTATTTACTTTAAACATTATTAGTTAGTAAACATTATATTGATGTTGGAATTTTCTGTATGGTAAACAAAACAATGCACGACAGGCGGCGGCAAAGAAGAGTCATTCCGGCCAGACCGAACCCAATGAATTCAATTCTGATGGTGGTAGACTCAATCAGAGTTCGCAAATTCGGATTCACTCGTTCCGGACTCACACTCAAGGATCAACTGAGGTTTTGGATTGGAGTCAGAAACAAAAAGTGACCCTATTCAATAGTGCAATATGAACAATTTTGGCTTCCGGAATCAGAAACACCTGGAGCAGTCGGAGTAAGAAATGAAAAGCGATCATATTCAAAGGTGTAATACGTATGTTTTTTCCTTCCGGAATCAGAGACACTACAGAAATGGCAGAACGATGACTCCTGTCGTTCCATCGGATTCGGCGGAACGGCGGACCCGGGCGGATCGAGTCTGTGTGGCTGAACTCGGAATTGGAACCGAGCTCGTAAAATAAGTGAAATGATCCACCTCTACGGTCGGCATAGATATACCGCCGTGGAACTGGTTACTTTTAGAAGTAGTGAAAAGAAGGTCATTACTATCTAGTGAGGAAGGTATCTTTTTACAAAACATAATTGGTTCAAAATCTTCTTAAGTTACTTGAAAATATTTTATCAAATTTGTGTTTTCAAATAATATCTTAAAAATCTGTTTAGGCTTTTTTCACCATGTCTCGTGAATTCCGCAGTTAGCAATAAGTCTTTAAGCCTAAGCAAAAGAATAAGGAATTTTCCTTAACAATAACCAAAATATGCCTCCAGGAGAGAATTTCATAAAATATAATCTATTTCTAATTTTCCTGAACATTATGTACGTACTGCATTTTTTCCATATTTTTCTGTGGAACGTATCCCCTGTGTAAAAACAGTACTATCCTTTCGTGTGCCAGGGTGTAAAAGATGTTCTGCGCACCATGCGCTGCTTCCTGGCTTTAATTTCGTAATAAGTCACTTGTGTTCTACAAAAAGATGTTTTTGTAAATTGTTCCATCTTATCAGATAACATATCTATCAAAATTTTATGTTTATAGTATAAGCGGTATTCCCAGAATAGCTACGTATATTCAGAGAAATGATTTTTTTCATCACGTTACTAAAAAAGTTAAACAATGACATATGAAAGTACATATATATTTTATAAATTGTACACATTTACGTCAGTGTTTTTCTAAATAAAAATAAAATCGTATGAGGTTTTCCTGTAAATAATTCAATAATGAAACTTTGCCTTTTTACCTATAAGCTTACCCTTTGTACTTTATGCTTTTATTTGTACAGTAAAGATTTTTTGAATTTGAATTTGAAAATCAGAAATATCTTTTCACCAATTGCAAATAATTATCACCTAACTTGTGCCCAAGCTATGCAAAATCCCTCTTCTCAGTGGCGGCTCGTGACTTTTGAGCGAGTTAGAGTGCTGAGATTGAAAAATACGATATTATTGATGTTGTTTTAGCTGAAAATTAATTTAATTTTTTTTCTAAAATTTCAATTTTTTGTATGATAATTTTTCACAGTTAGGTGAGACCCAAACGCGATGCCAACTCAGCCACTGACCCGTCATTATATCGATACTTTTAAAACATATATTTAGATGTAGAAAATGTTCAACCCACAATTTCTGAATAAACAAAAATTGCATAAAATTAAACACATTAAAAACGCAATATATGTTCACCTTACATGGATGATTTCTACAAAGCATATTAATGCAGTTGAACTTAATCACTGAATGCATCACACGTCACACCATTTGGATGTTTTCTAATAATATTATCGTTAGTTAATATTTTGTAAGCAAACAGCAGAAAACTTTCAAACCAAATGGACATTTTTTACGTCAATTTAAGTCTGATAACTGCAATGCGCATTAATATAAAATTGGATTAAGAAAAATCCATTCCATCTGGAGGTTGGATGTTTTTAGCACATAAAAATCTCGAATTTATCTGTAGGAAAACATAAAAGAGTAAATTTTGAAAAACATGGGTTGGATGCTTTATGCATAACTACATCCAATTCAGGTTGTAGCAATTGTGGGTACAAACAAAATTAACGCACAGCCATCAGCGCACTAGCAACCTTTGCAAATAACCTCAGGCTGGTCTTGATTTTGCTCCCAGAAAACATTCACCAATAACAAGAGTCCCAACGGACCGGAGCAAGTGGGGCTATGGTATCCTTAAATGGGGTGTATTGTGAGATGTGGAAGAAGATAAAAAGGGGGGTGGGGAAGTAATTGGCTATTTAGATCTGGTCACCAAACACGGCTAAAGCCATTTCACAGAGGCTGCCATGTAGTATAAAGCTACCGACGGCTAAATATGAGGTGGAGGGATACGGCAATATGGTAAAACTTGGATAATACTTACTGAAAGTTAACTTTGTCTACAACGAATTGTGTCTCAAATATGCCCGAGGTCAAAACTCTGCAACGGAGAATGTCCTGCTCCGTAGGAGTGTAATTTGGCTGCTTTATCACGTGAACTTGGTCTAGGAAGCTGGAAAGAGACAATCATCACATTATAATTTTTTTTAAAAAGAAAGATTAACTAACATTCCCGGGTTCGAATAAACTGACAATATTTGAAAAACTTTTACTACCCTCATTGTAAGCGGAAAACGTCGCTTGGGCATTGATGGAGAACTTAGTTAGCAGAGGAATTGAACTCGGCTACCAACTGGTCAAATATAAAAATAAGGAACTACAGTGAAAAATATCATGACTTTAAAAATATGTTCATATAGATCACATGTGGACAACCTCTACGCCCCGCGGGCCAAATCTGGCCCGCCGACGTGTCTAGTAATTTTATAATTATTTCTATAATATGAAACACTTGTTATACATTTTTTTTCAATTCACAGGAAATAAAACATAAATAGACATGCACAATAATTTTTAATTTATGAATAGAAATTACAGTACCTATAGGTAAAAACGTTAAATGTTATAATAGGAACGAAACCAAAGAACTGTGAAAACGGTTATCTATTTAAGAAACCATTCTCATGTTTAAAATTCTAGTTCTGTACTATGTGCTGCAAAATTAGGCGGAAAACCAGCTTGTGGACTAATATGCAGATTCAATATTAAATTAAAACCAGTCTTGTATTCCGATTGTGGTCTTCAAGTTGCGGACTCATCTGCTGATGCACTTTGAAGGACACCGTTCTGATGTTTAGAGTGCCATTATACAATTCATGTTCCAGATCCATAATTTGCTGCAAAACAAACGTGTGATCCTCTAAATTTGTTGCAGTTTGTATCATTTATGTGATATTATTATCTTAAGAACATTTCGCGATGTAAGTACATCACAGAACAGAGAATCCATTAACACAATTATTTTCTCAGTAAATCGGTTTCACCGGTAATAAATCATTTTAGGTAACATAAACACTGTTTTTTTTATACTTTCGAGTATCTGATAAGTGCCAGATGATTGTAAACCTCACATAATATATATCCAACTTTGAGGTTCGCCACTTACGCTTATTGACATACATTTATTTTGTGTAAAAAAAATTCATAATAATAAAAAAAACTAAAATACTTGCAGAACTTGCAAAAAAAAAAACAATAATTGCATTTGGAACGTAAGAATGGTTTCAAATTAGAGTGCATCTTTACGTTTGATTAACTGTACTTTATAAATATCATAGCAGGAAAGCAATACGCTGTAACAGTCAAAAATCAAATTTTACACCAGTCAATTTTTTTTTCTGTATTTAGAACAACTTTTAAACCAGTAGTAATGAACTGCTTGGCAGAAGAAAATATCTCTATCGATTGGTAATAATTCAATTATTTAATAGTGACGAAGGACAATGATTTTGGGGATACCAGCTGTGGACATTTTTTTTTGTGTACGGAAAAAATGTTGCAAGCACCACCGCTAAACATATGAGTACAAAAGATCGCCTATATTTTCAACTGCATAAATTGCTGTAAATGCCGAAGTATATAAATATTACGATTTTGATTAGTTGTAAGTATATGTCGTTATTTTTTTTGACTAAAATCGTTCGATTTATAAAAAAAAAAAACTTTGTGTATGAAATGAAAATGACGTAAAGGTATTGACAATCATTGTTTGAAACTTTTAAAATGTTAACAGTACAAATTATACCACAATAATCCTCGTTATAATGAACAGATAAAACTTTCATTAAGAACACAAATACAGTGAGTATTGCAGTAGACAAACTTAACTTATTCTAAAATGTATTGACAAGTTGTAGTTAACGACAAGGGTTGTTAGAAAGCAAACAAATAAAATGTATTAAACACTGTAAGCACTTAGAGGAATGGCTGCGCTGCCTAAATTCATACATAACTTAATTTTGGTTTTGAGGCCGAAATACCATTCCGAACTGAATGATGTATTTTTTTAATTAAATGTTTAGTAAATATCTAGAACGGTACGGATGAGAAATATTTTATTTATTTTTGTTATATTTTTGTATTAAGTATATGCAATGAAAAAAAAATCACAATTTTAGAGGCAACTTAAAGAATTTTTTGTGGGTTTACTCTATTTAAAAAAAAAACCTTTTTCCAGTTGATATTTTAAATTATGTATGGCAATTTTGTGTTCCACCGTAAATTGGTCATTTTTAATTTAATTCAAAGTCCACCCATAATGCTAATTTTAATATTTAAATTTTTTTTTTATATATATATTTATATTTTCAAAGTAGATGGAGTCAAACTTTTATTTTAAATCACCGTTTAGCCTCCAAAATAATTGTTGAAGGTAAAATTGCGAAAAATCAATTCCTTTAATGGCCTATATTTTATAATGTAAAACAAAAATAAATAAATTACTTCTAATCCGTACTAGATATTTACTATACTTTTTTTGAAAAATAAAGATCATTAGGTTTAGGTGAGTATTTTGGCCTCAAATCCAAAATTAAGTTTTGTATGAAACAGGTACCGCAGCCATTCCTCTTAAATACAAACCCTAAAAATGCTGCAAGCACCAATTGAATGCGTGATGTTTTCGCATAAGCGAATTTTGTCATTCCTTTTAAAATTGAATATTGTCCCAACCGCCAAATGTAAAAAAACACAAAATTTTGAGGCTTATACATCAATTAAAAAACATAATATTGACAAAACAATGAGTTTTTCCAATGTTGTATAGTTCTTATTTTTCATTGCAGAGTCAGAGGACCCAGGTAGATGGACGTAGATAAAAAAAATCCTGTGGAATGGTGAATAAAAAGCATTTTAGTAGGTAGTGGCGGTTACAGCAGTATTGCTTTCCTGCAACGATATACGTTGTTCGCTGACTACCCCACATGGTGGGAAACGCTGTAATGGAGGGTATGTGTGAATGGATATTTTGAAATGTCAGCCTGCGACCAGGAGAAAAATTGCAATCTGGCCCCAGACGAAAAAAGGTTGCCCATGCCTGACATAATAATAATAATAGTTGGATGACTTGTATAGCGCCGTTTTTGTGAAAAATCACCTCAAGGGCGCTGTACAAATATTTCTTAACTAATTATGTACAAACAGATACAGAAAAACACATACTTGTTCAACAAATGCAGATTCTGAATATATGTATATAATTATACATAGAATTTACAAATCATTATTTAAAAATTAATAAAACACTATCTCATCAAGACATTAGACTGACATCATGTGGAGGTTCACACGTAAATTCTTTCCGTGTAAGTTCATTCCGTGTGACGCTTAGATGACGACACGCACCTCCCCCCCCCCCGCCTCCTGTTGTTTGGATTCCGGACGTTTTGGTGTGTTTAATTAAAGAATTAATTCATCTATAAAAGCGAACTCCAAAATAAAAAAAATTGCCTTTTTTATCAAAGAAAGAAGCACTCCCAGGTTACGAATAACACAATAATTTTTTTAAATCTACTACTATCATAGTAAGCGGAAGATGTTGCTTGTGTCGTGATGGAGAACTTAGCCAGCTGAGGAATTGAACTCGCGACGCCTGGGTGGAACCCAGCCGCGATGCCACTGACTGGGTAGGTCAACATTGTATTTTTTTATAAATGGACTAGAGTTCCTTACTTGGATAATATTGATTTAGATTCACCCAATGTATGACGAATAACAGAGTGCATTCTAGCTGCTGAAATCAGATTATTACGAAATTAAATTAAATTATTATTAGGTTAGAAGCTGAATGATCCGAGATGTGCTTGGCGTCGACCCCCTGTTGCTCTTAATAGAAAAGTGGCTAGGACGTGCACTGGAATGCTAGAAGAGTGATTTCTACATAAAATACTGGCAGCAATTCCAGAGGGAAGATATCCAGTTGGCCGCTCCATGGAAAGCTGGGGAAAATAGTTCTAGGGGGGTCTGAAATGGACGGAGGTCTTGGAAGTTGCAGAGGACAGGGACACCTGGAGGCACCTTGTCGAAGCGACAGGTCCCCGACCCAAATAGAACAAGTGCACTGAAGAGACTAATCGATAAAGTATTGTGGGCCTTTGTGTGTGCCAAAGTAAGTTCAAATTTCCTTATTTAGGGCAAAATATATAAATTCTATCTTGAATAGATAAACAAATTTCAATGGCTGATTATCCATATTAGTATTTGTTCAGTGAACAAGGGGAAGATGATGATAATAATTAATAATGCAATGCGTTGGAAAGGAAATAGCAGCAGAGTGTATGAGATAGAAACCGGATAGAATGGAATATGATAAAAGAATAAGTTAGGTTAGTTTAGTTTTTTAATGAAACAGGCACCCCGTACGTTTCTCTTGATAACCGGACGCAACAGTACACGGTAAAAGAATAGGTTAGTTTTTTGTTCTTTAATTTTTTTCAATGTTGTGTTTTGTCATGGAACCATATGAATATGAATGAACTCACTATTTGGCGCAATCTATCAGCTGGTACTCGTTGGAGCGGTCAAAGGTGGCACGCACCCCCCGGTCGCGCCACAGCGCCTCCGTGTGGTCGTAGAACTCTGCGGGGTAGTCAAAGTCCGGCCCAGACGCCACGTCCTGGATGTAGTCCACACGCACCCGGTTCTCCGCCTTCTCCAGGGGGATGGGCGGGGCCAGTGTGCTCATGGCTCCCGTTATAGTCTGTAACACATCCAACCGGGCAAGCTAATCAGTCACCAAAGAAACAAACTGCGATAGAGCTAAAGCATTTGCCGGTGGACTTGCCCGACTCTTCCATTATATACATATAATTCAATCATTCTAATTCATACTCACAAGTATAGCGTCCCTGATGTTCTTCTTGATGTCCTCGATCTTCTCGCGGCGCTCCTTCTCCGAGAAGCCGTTCACGTGCAAGATGCGCATCTGCTTCACGATGGTGGACTTGCCCGACTCTCCGGCGCCCAGGAGGAGCAGCCGGTGGGTTGCCCGGTACAACTGAAACAAACAAATAACAAACTCTAGACACTAATAGATTGATTCGTCCGTTTTTAGATTCAGATGTTAAGAATTGAATAAGATAATAAATTAATTCCACAGATGTTGCTAAATAATGATTACACTCCACAATCAAAAGATGCCACTACTGGCTTCACATCTTCACGGCTTTATCGAGGGAACCGTTATCCCGGTTTATTTAAATCAGGTACATTTATTAATAGACCTCCTTTTACTTCAAATCTACGAGGAACCGAGATCTGCGGAATTAAGGGTTCCTCTGTCTAAATCAGTTTTAGCATGTTAATATTTGGAAGAATAAAAATCGATTGCAATTTTACGTAAATGTAAATGCTGTGTTCTAATTTATACAGTGGACGTGCTTAACACATGTTGGTACATGAGAACGGCACATGACCGTGAGAAGAGAAGAACGAGCCTGGCTCATCCGGACAATTTAAGTGGGATAGGAAAAATGATTTATAAAATAATAATAAAAATTGGATGATTTGTATAGAGCCGTTTTTGTGAAAAATCACCTCAAGGGCGCTGTGGAAACCGATAGAAGCGAGATTTTTCCTTACTTCGAGTAAATTGATCAATTTTTTTTTCAAATATCAAAATATTTTCTTGAACAGAAAGTTAATAATTGAGGACCGTTTATTTTCAAAAACCACTATTCGCTCACATGTAAGAATATTATTTTTCAATTACTTTTGCTGCTTTCGAGATGCATCGATTTCTTCAAATCTTAACAAAACCCGCTACAAATCAGTTGGAAAATATCAAAAACTTGTCGTTTTTCAAAACACACGATACCACACAAGTCCCAACTGCTCCCAACTGTCTGGAGCCGGTGAGACTATGGCATCCCCAATTGGGGTATGTTGTGAGGCTGAAGGTATTGAGGAGGGGAAGTAGATGGGGAGGAAGGAAGGTGGGGAAGTACCTGGGTATTCAGATCTGGTTACCGAACACGGCTAAAGCCATTTCAAGCAACATTTCGATTCTGAATGGTGGTTTTTCACAGTAAATATTAACAGTATCTACACCACTCTGGAAGATGCCGCAAATATACCACATATTATCAAAAAAAATTTACCAGCACATGCCGGGACTTGAACCTTGAGACCTTCAGATTCGTAGCCAAACCATATATATATTTTTTAATAATTATCCACACGCCTAGTTGTAAATTCACAAAAAACTCTCTCCTGTAAAATTTTGAAATGAGCAAATAGCGGTTTTTGAGAAAAAAAATGGTCCTCAATTTCATCAGCCTGTCTGGGGCCTAGGGGTCAAAAGGTCTTACACCGGCAACATCAGTTTTCAGATCACACTGGTTGGGATTATCTGTTCACTGACACTATGGCTATGAAATATGTCAGCACCGACCTGTTTATCCTTCTGCAGCTGCCTGGTGATGGCGTCGCTCCTCCTTTTCTGCGATTTGAGGTCGTCCCCCTCCGAGGTGTCCCCCCCGCCTTTGCCCCCCGGGGAGCCAAAGCACCCCATGGTGGACCAAGCCGCCCACCTGCAAACATACAAACAACACAACAAATACATTAGTCTCATAGCAAGATTATTAATATCATTTTGATTATTAGTATTTTTTTATCTCAATGTTATTCTTTGTTTAAGGCTAAACGAAACATAATACGCGCTCACAAATGGCGCAAAGTTAAATATTTCGGAAAAAAACACTTTCAGAATGTAATACTTTTAAATATTAAAATGAATTGTTCGTTGGCGGGTATAAACACGGAATATGAAATGGGATAAATGTCACTGTAGATTTAAAGCTCAAGTCCCAATATATATTATTGTACAACTAACAAACACAGTATTTTTATAAGTTTTTTGAAGAACTCAAGCTTTAAACTTACAATAACAATTTATTCCATTTCATATGTATGTATGTACACCCGCCAACAAATAATTCATCCAATGAGTTTTTTTTTGTGTTTTCTTCTAACATATTTTAATTAGCGCCATCTGTGAACGCGTATCATATTTCGTTTAACCTTAAGCATTTTCAGTTTAATTTAGTATGTGATTGCAACTTTATGTTAATATTTATTCAGTGTGAACACAACCAAAAATAGACAACTTATCTTAAATAATGCAAAATACTGTGCTTTTCTATGGTTTCAAGTGTCAAACTTATAAATAACATTGACTGTCTCATTTCTTCGTTCTTTTCTCACGAAATTCTCAGTAAACAACAGCCTTCACTAACTTACTGTAGAGATTATACAAAAGTGTTAACAACAATAGTGTTTTCATTTAACAAATTAACAATAACTCATTTACGCCAATTTCATTCAATACATCCATAAAGTCCAAGATTTATAAACTTGTATCAGATCGAGGACTCCTGGCGTGGACAGAACATATACTAAACAACTTATGTCCAGAGATGTTATTCCTCCAGGGGGCCTAGCATAACCATATTGATGATGAAGCAATATCGGTAAGGTTTAATTAGCCATCGTTTGTTCATCGATAAATCAGTCAATGTTAGAAAAAATACCCTACGGTGGCAACACTGAGACATTCCATCTATTTCTTAGATGTCAAAATTACATGTAATACAAAAGTGATATTATTAATTATTTTAGACATTTGTTGAATGTTTTTCGAGCAATAGTCATTAGCCATTACCCGCAGTATTATGAAACTCTGTTTTCCATCTTTGAGCAAAAACAGGAGTGTGCAAATTGATATCAACGCCTTGACGTGCCGTCTTGAATAGTTCAACATTAATTCGCTTCAAATTAGAATGCAATTGATCGATTTAATATGTTTATACAAAATAATTCACTTTCATCTCCTTACTACATTATATCTTAGCAGTATTGAAATAAATGTACCTAATTCCCATTGTTTAAGACGCCATCGCACATTTCACATGAATACATTCAGAAATATTGCCTACTTTGGTCCTCTGTCTCGAATATGTCCATTATATAATAAGATAGAGTGTGCTAATGTGAACATTTTTGTGGATAATTTGTAGTTTCAGTAAAAAGTGTCCTGCTTTATTTAAAAATATGTAACAATGATTGGGCTAATTATATTATGCAGCACTTTCATTGAGTGGGTTTTTGTAATTTCATGTAATTTGTGTAAATTAACTGAGTTTTTATAACTGGATTGTTCTCGTGTAAGTGTGAACATCCGTAAAAACCTAGTATAAATATTGAAATAAATTCTTACTGCGAAATGTAATTGTCATGCTCGCTCATGTCGACTAATCACCAATATTGTTGATTAAAGACTTTTGTCTTATCGATGTTGACTTTCTTGGTAAGGCGCCAGGGGTCTGCCTAACCACATTTCATTTTACAAAATAACAGTTTATAAATTTCTTCTCTTTCTATACAACAGCTTTGACGAGATAACTTTTCTAATAAAATTATTATTTGATCACGGAAGTTGACTGAATCAAATGGAGGATTGCAGCACCAAAAATATACAAAAATTATTGTTGGAAATAATTTCCTGAAGGGCTACATCATCTTTAGGGATTTAATAAAGTAAACGAGGAAATCATAAAGAAATAATAATTGCACAGCACTATTATTTGTATGACGATAAAATAATGCAAAAAATGAATCTATTATCACAATTATTTTCCCAGTAAATCGGTTTCACCGGTAATAAATCATTTTAGGCACCACAAAAATTGAAATTGGGAAGGGGTAAATAGAATCATATAAATAAGTCGTCTCAACGTGGCCTAACCACAGTTTGAAAATGGCATTGAACGCCGAAACAGCCGTCACAATAATAAAATACTTGTAGAACTTAATAACAACATTATTAAATTTGATTTACATTAAAATAAAAATAAAATAAATGGAGTTCTACAAATTAAATACAAAAACAATTAATAGTTCTTAAAGTTAGTAACAAAAAGATTACCTTTCTTAGAAAATGATGCAGAATCATCTACTTTTGGAATGCACCACTAATTTCTAAACATAATGTGAAAAATATGCACCTAGATCACAGTACTTTTTAAAAGTTACCCCCTTTTACCTTTTAGTCATTTTGGTGTTGTCATTTAAAGCAAATGATTGAAGTGTCCTCCATTTTTTAATACATTTATTTGTCATACTGCACGTGTGTGCATGTGTTGGCAGATGAAAATAATTCAAAAAAAGATTCTCCATTCAACTGGGAACCAAACGTGGACAAAGTAGGATACAATAGTTTTTTACGTGATACCACTCTAGAGTTTTGAAGCAGAGAATGGACGGTTATCTCAAGAAGGTTTCTTCTTGGGGGGTAAGAATAACCTGGTCGAATTCGATAGGCACGGAGCGCGCAAAAATAATACTAGCTCTTCACACCAATCATCGTTTCCATAGAACTTAGATCGTTCGATATCTTCATGAGAATGTTAAATATATATGTAGCTACCTATCTTTTGTTTGAACGAAAAATTCACAAGTGTGAGAAAACGAGACAGATACAGGACACAACAGTGCAAAATGAGATGCCTATAGGTGTCCATCCGGTCGAACGTTCTAACGAAAGAGTGAGGTCGAGCTGTGAATCACAGTGCCTTTCATTCTTCCAATGTGGTCAAAAGACGCTTTCTGGGCAAGGAATGTAACTACTAAACAGAGATGGCGTTAGTTCTGTTTGCAGCTCGTGTACGTATCCCTCTATCATGTCGACAAATGGAGTGAGTTCCGTGGATTTGGTAGGACTGTACTCCGTAGGATTATTTCTGTAGTACTTCCTACTTCATACTCAAAAACAGGATCATCGTAAGCAATTTTGGTGTTACCTTGGTTTTGAATTTCACAAAGGGCATCAAAATTTTACTTGCACCACGTGTCATTTAACTCAGGGCCGACGGAGATGTCATAGTCCCACTGGTTTAGGGTAGCTGTGACTTTTGGTGTACAAACAAAAAAAAAATCATTCAACTTCATGTAATAGAAATGGAGTGTGGTAATGGCGAAACGAGGATGTTATATATCTCATTGGAAAACCTATTGATTTTCTCAGAAAAACATAAATACCAACAACATAATTAGTAAATTCCTGACTCATAAGTACCATAATAGAACTTATTTGCAATTGATTAAAATAGCACATTGATAATGATGTGGGCTTCAGCTAAATAAAATATAATGTGGGCGATTTAAACAATAAAATTAATTTTCCTGCATTTACACACTTTACAACAAACAAAATATTACAATATAACGCATAAATTTGTTTTGAACCACTTCAAAGTATCCTTCTTTCGTCGGGACTATGTTAAAAAACTAAATTAAGATACAAAATAATGACAGACATACATGAATATTTAGGCGTTGGAGTGGGAGCCGACCAAAGGGGAAGGGGTAATTAGGGAGTTTCCTGGAGGAAAGCGATTCACTGGAAAAATATCTAGAAGACGACTATGGAATAAATTTACTTGGTTATTGAATATACCACAACTGTTTCTAAATGCTTCTAAATTATCGAATTTTTAGCCTGTATTATTACGGTAAAGAATTTGAACCCATATATATTATAGTAAATATTGCCTAGTTTTAGATGTCGGCTGTTATCACCAAAAAAACCCAAGGGGATGCTATGTTATGTAAAAAAAAAAAAGTAGTTTAATGGCAGTCTTAGCAAAGGATTAGACTATTAGACAATTTAGCATTTAGCTAACACTATTTTACTGCAACTTAACATAGTTCTCCGTTCTGTACATATTATCAAATCAACCAATGATTGTTGCTTTACTTGTATCGACGCACTGAAGAGATAAACCGATAGAAGTGCAGGGATTAGTATGATTTTCCCCAACTAATCTATTTTTAAACCTTTGGTTTTTTTTACCAAGAGGTTTTTTTTTGGGTCATAGGAACCAAAATCTATTTAATTAAGAAGACAATATGATATATTGTTGTTCATATTAAATTAACCACCTTATAATCAATATTCTATACACTTTTTGAAACATAATCAATAAAAAATTAGGATAAAGTCAAATAGTACTCAATTAATAAATGTTTAACTACTAACAAAGTATACATGTATACCAGACGTGACTATCAAAGTTTGTAATACCCTCCATTTGCATAAACATCAACCAGTACATAACTCAGTAGGTGGTACGACTAGATACGAAATCAACTACTGAGTTCGTGCAGTTTCGAACGAGAGACGACTCGATACGTTCTCGATCAAGCTGGCATGTAGTACTGTCAGGCTCATACCAGACGACCTGACCACAAACGAGAGAGAGAGAGAGAAGCGACTAGATACGCGTCTCTGTCTTGTTTGTTTGTCTGCACAAATAATTAATTGTGCAACGCCCGACTTTAATTTTAACCTGATAGAAGCGACGAGATACGCATCCCTATCTTGTTATGTTTGCACAAAAAGAGGATTTGTGCAAACGCCCCATTTCAGTACATATTGGCTTTCGACAAGCGTAGTTCAGGGGTTTTCGAAGAAGTGATGATGACAGTGCACGTCATCGTTTTCTTTTTCTACGCCCCTGAACCTCGTTTTCGTCCCGAGACGCTACTGGGTGCTAACGGGACATTTCTCCGACCCCCGCCACCCCTACGGTCGCTCCCGGCGACGGTCCCGAAACAGAGCGGGCTCTCATTGGTCGAGCCCCTCTGATCCACAAAAAACCTTTCAAAATTATTGTTCTACCAAAATTGTCTGTCTTTGTGAGCGATTCCTGCGGCCGCGGTGACTGATCTAAATAAACAATCTTTTCTGATCTGTTCATTAGCGCCCGCGTAATCGAGTAAACTTACTTATTTTATGTTTGTACAATGCATTTTTTTGTAAATTGACGGCAAAGTATTACCTGTCCTACTTTGACCCCCATGACATACTTTGTAATAATTTTGGTTGCTTTAATAAAAAATAGGTGAAGATTGCAATAGGCTCAATTCAAGCAGAAGGTCGTGATTGACATCCTAATTTTTTGATCAAGTCGATCCAAGATTGACAGAGTCTACGGCAGCTCGCGAAATATTCACGAGTTCAAACTGCCCGATTCGCCGCACGGTATCGCACCGAAGTACTTGAACGACGAGTGCATTTCTAAAATTCAGAGTATTCTCACGGATTCAACACGCCTTCTACCTACTTCGCCTGCATCTTCACCCGGCCTGAAAACCGACCGTGACTTTCTCTTCGCCCTCACCACCTCCTTGCAAGAAATCGTTTGCCTTTTTCAAGGCATTCTCCCTTCCTTCCTACCCTGCTCTGAAGCGTCGAAGTGGCCAGCCTGATCTTCTTCTTCTAAAACGTGCGCAAGAGTTTACAGATCTTGTCCCGTACATGGTCCTTCTTGAGCCAGGATCTACTTCACGCCTTCACGACTACTAGTGACGTCTTCTCGCCTTCACGCCTTCAGTGACGTCTGCACGCCTTCACGCCTTCAGTGACGTCTGCACGCCTTCTCGCCTTCAGTGACGTCTGCACGCCTTCTCGCCTTCAGTGACGTCTGCACGCCTTCTCGCCTTCTCGCCTTCAGTGACGTCTGCACGCCTTCTCGACTACAAGCGACGTCTGTACGTCTTCGTGCCTTGTACGTGCCGAGATGCCTGCACGTCGTAGCCGTCGAGGGGCCTCGAGCTCGGAGTCTCAGCCCGAGTCCACCGCTGTGCCCGCCGCTGTGCCCGCTGCTGTGCTCGCCGCCGCGCCCGCCGCTGCGATCGCCGCCGCGCCGCCTGCCGCCGCGTGGCCTGCCGCCACGTGGCTTGCCGCCGGGCCGTCTGCCGCTGCCCCACCCCCTCCTGCGCCCGCCCCTGCGCCCGACGCTGCTCCCGCCGGTGCGCTCGGCGCTGCGCTCGGCTCGGCGCTGCGCTCGGCCCTGCGCTCGGACCTGCGCTCGGACCTGCGCCCGGCGCTGCGCTCGGCCCTGCGCTCGGACCTGCGCTCGGACCTGCGCTCGGACCTGCGCTCGGACCTGCGCTCGGACCGGCGCTCGGCGCTGCGCTCGGCGCTGCGCTCGGCGCTGCGCTCGGCCCGGCGCCCGGCACTGCGCTCGGCGCTGCGCTCGGTGCCGCGCCCACACCCACCACTGCGCAGTCCTCCGATGCTGAGAACAACTCCTCCACCACAGAGGACACCGTGAGGCAGCTACAACGGGAGATGCGCGCCTTGAGGGAGCAGCATGCCAAGCAGCTCGCCGCGCTATTGTCGGCCATGCAGCCCGCCAAGCAGGACGTCCCCGCAGCTGTGCAGCCAATCCCCGAGCCGGTACGAGTACAGATGACCGACGCAGAGGCGCGTGCTGTGCGAGCCCCGGCTGAGGGGTACCCCCTCCCCGCTGCAACGTTCGGCCCCGCTGTGCTCCCTTGCCCCGCAGCGCCGGCCGGACGCTACGCCGAGCCACTGCCGTATGCCGAGCCGCTGCCGTATGCCGAGCCACGAGCCCGCGCACTCTACGCGCAGCCCTATGCAGAGCCGTCTACCTCGCAGTTGCACGCGGGGTCCCAGCCCGTCAACATCGGGCATCCCAGCTACTCGCCGCTGTTCCCGCCGCAGCCTACCGCCGACGAGACTGCCCGGCATACCAGAGAGTGGGTCCAGCAGGGCGAGGACCCTACCGTGGCACGGATCGGCGCTATGATTGCCGAGGCGATCCGATCGACACGCGTACCAGAGAGCCCCCGCCCGTCCGTCGAGGAGGATGTCCGGATGACTGCCCTCATTGCTCGACAATCTACAGCCAAGGACCTCCCCACGTTCTCCGGGGACCCCCTCGAGTGGCCTGCCTGGATAGCGCAGTACCACCAGTCGACCAACACCTGCAGGCTGACACCCAGCGAGAACCTCATCAGACTGCAGCGCGCGCTGAAAGGCAGGGCCCGGGAGGCTGTCTACTCCCTCCTGCTGGATCCCGAACAGGTCCCAGAGATCCTGGCCACCCTCGAGACGCGGTACGGTGGCTCAGGATCCATCGCCAACCTTATGCTAAATAAGGTGAAGAAGCTGCCGCACCTGTCAGCGGAAGCTTCACTCGAGGAGATCGCCGACTTCTCTGGGACGGTCCAGAACTTGGTGGCCTCCCTGCGAGACTTGAGGACGGAGGGCTACCTCACCAACCCCGCCCTACTAGCCGACGTCACCGCCAAGATGCCCTGCACCCTGAGGATGTCTTGGCTGCTCGAGTTGCGCCAGCTAGGCCAATCCACCCCGGCCACACTACTGCAGCTCTCAATGTTCCTGCGAAGCGTCGCGAAAGTGATCCCGATTAGCGGCATGCTCGACCCGGTTCGACCGAATCGAGGACGCCGCGAACAAGTGTTAGTGAACGCGGCGGCCGCGCCCCCGACGAGCGCGGCTACGCCCGGACCCAGGAAGCGTGCCGCGACCGACTCTGCCCACCGGTCTTCAGCCGGGAAAAGGGCGACAGTGCGAAGTGACAATTGTGCGCAGTGCAATAAGTTCCACGCCATTCGGGATTGTGCGGTATTCGCCGGGAAATCTGTCGCCCTCCGCTGGGAGACCGTGCGCGCAAGCAACCTGTGCCGAAAGTGCCTCGGTCGACACCACTCGAGGGAGTGTAAAGTGAAAGTGTGGTGCGGGGTGGGGGAGTGCCGGCATCCCCACCATCGGTTGCTCCATGAAGTGCGAAAAACGGAGCCGGTTGTGGGTGAAGTAAACTTATGACGCCGAAATACAGACGATAGCGTACTGCTGAAAATTGTGCCGGTTGTGCTTCGCGGGCCCGCAGGGAGTGAAGTGTCAGTGTTCGCGCTGTTAGATGAGGGCTCTACCGTGACCCTTGTCGACGCCGAGATCGCGATGTTGACCGGTGCAAGCGGTCCGGTCCGTGCCGTACGGCTTCACGGAGCAAAGGGCATGTGCACCTCCGACGCCCGCTCCCGACGCGTGAAGCTGACCATCAGAGGCGCCGGGTTGAACACGACCTTCTCCATCACCGCGAGCACCATAGCCGAGCTGAACCTGCCGGAGCAGCAAGTGCCAGGACGACGCATCACCCCGAAGCTCTTGATCGGGCAAGACAACGCCCACCTGATTGTATCGAGAGAGGTCCGTGAGGACAACACTTCACGCATAGTGTCGCGGACCGCTTTAGGGTGGATCGCTCACGGGGGAACAAACCCTGGCGCTGACGGCCCAGCCACTACTCTGGCCCTGCAAGCAGAAACCGCCGCGGACGCTCGCTTGAGGGAGTTGGTGAGGACAAACTTCGCCATCGACTCCCTCGGCGTTACATCAGCAGCTCGGGTCAATGCTCAAGACGCAAGGGCACTAGCGATGATGGGAGAGACCACCCGCCCCCTCGCTACCGGGAGGTGGGAAACCGGACTCCTGTGGAAAGACCCGACAACAGTGCTACCCGACAACCGGCAGTGCGCGCTGAAGCGGCTACAATCTCTCGACAAGAAGCTGGCGGCGGACCCCACCCTGGCGGCCGCGTACGCCGACAAGATGTCACAACTTGTCGCCAAAGGCTACGCCAGGAAGCTTTCAACCCACGAGGCATCATTACCCGCCCCGCGAAAGTGGTACCTTCCTCACTTCGCGGTGACAAATCCCAACAAGCCGGGGAAAATCAGAATCGTCTTTGATGCCGCCAGCCGATGCCGAGGGACGTCTCTGAATGACCAGCTGATGACCGGCCCTGACTTGCTGTCCTCACTCCTGGGGAACCTCCTTCGCTTCCGAGAGGGAAATGTGGCCATCGCTGCAGATATACAAGAGATGTTCCTGCGCATCCACATCAGGAGAGAGGACCAACCTTCCCAGCTGGACCTCTGGAGGTCGCCTGGCACACGGGACCCAGAGACGTACCAGTTGACATCTATGATGTTCGGGGCGACATGTTCCCCCAGCAGTGCCCAGTACGTGCGAGACAGAGTGGCCGGGCAATACGAAACCGAGCACCCCGCCGCCGCAGCAGCCGTTCGTTCCAAATTCTATATGGACGACTATTTGGACGCCGTGGATAACGTACACGAGGCTGCCGCACTGGTCCAGAGCGTGAAGGCCCTCCTTGCAAAGGGAGGGTTCAACCTGACCAACTGGGCCTCCAACAGCCCGGCCGCTATAGCACGGATTCTCCCCGGTGAACGAGCAACCGCCGCAGTGCAGATCAACAGCGGAACCACGGGGACGGAGCGCGTACTGGGACTGGTCTGGGACCCGTCGACTGACCGATTTCTTTACACCTTTCTCGACGCGGTCAGCCCCCAAGAAGCCACACGGCCTACGAAGAGGCAGCTCCTATCCATCATCATGAAAATCTTTGACCCGGTGGGTTTCGTCGCCTGCCTCACTATACGGTCGAAGATTTTACTACAAGCCGTGTGGCGCTCGAGCATCAGCTGGGACGACCCCATCGCCCCTGAGCATGCCGAGCGATGGAGGGACTGGATGAGTCTGCTGAGGGAAAGCAGCGTGTCCATCCCGAGACGGTCACTCCGACACAAGCTGAGCAACGTTACACTGCACCTCTTCAGTGACGCGTCCGAGCAAGCCTGCTGCGCCGTCGCCTACTTCGTTGAGGAAGTGCAAGGCGCGCCGCGAGCCACCTTCATCGCAAGCAAGTGCAAGGTGGCGCCACTCAAACCGCTATCAATTCCCCGCCTCGAGCTGCAGGCCGCGCTCATGGCGGCTAGACTGGCCAAGACTATTAAATCTGAAAGTCAGGCACGAATATGCAGAACCGTCTTCTGGACCGACTCGACCACAGTGCTGTGTTGGCTACGCACCGACCCACGGGCATACTCCGCCTTTGTGGCGAATCGGTTGGGCGAGATCGACGAACTCACCAACATAGCTGACTGGAGGTGGGTTCCAACCAAACAAAACCCCGCTGACATCGGCACCCGAGACTTGGCACTACCCGACCTGTCCCTGCAAGGAGAATGGTTCTGCGGACCTGCTTTCATCACGAAACCCGACGAGGACTGGCCTGAAGAGCGCGCCCTCACCACGAAGCCCGATGACTCGATCCTGGAGACTAGGCCCCAATATGTCGGCCTCATATCCACGGCCGGGGAGGCCCTGCCCGCTATCGAGAGGTTTTCCTCATGGTACCGCCTCATCCGCGCCACAGCATGGATACTACGCTTCATAAGGCGTTGCCGGATGGGGTCGGGCCGACCTACCGAAGGCCCGCTACGAGCCGAGGAGCTCAAGGAGGCTGAACGCAGATGGGTGATCAGGTCCCAAGAGAATGCCTTCACCCCCGATCTTCACAACATACAGCACGGCCAGGCGCTGCCCGCCGCTAGCCGCCTAAACAGCCTGACGCCTTTCCTCGGCCCAGACGGAGTCATGCGGATGCGCTCCCGTTTGCAAGCAGTAACCGGAGCCACGAGCGTAGCCAAGACTCCGATCATCCTGGATGGCGATGACCCTTATACTCGGCTGCTGATCCGACACTACCACCAGAAGGCGGACCACCCGAGCACCGAGAAGACCATCGCAGAGGTACGGGGCAGCTTCTTCATACTGCGGCTACGTACCACTAGCAGGAAGATCGCCCACGATTGCCCAACGTGCCGAATGCGGAAGAGCAAGCCCGTCCCACCCATTATGGGAGCGCTCCCAGAAGCTCGCCTGACGCACCATGTCCGCCCGTTCACACACTGCGGACTGGACTACTTCGGCCCTATGGAGGTCACCATTGGCAGGCGCCGAGAAAAGCGCTACGGGGCCATATTTACATGCCTCTCCACTCGCGCCATACACCTAGAACTGGCTGCGTCGCTGAGTGCTGACTCGGCCATCATGGCCCTGCAACGGATGGCGGCCCGCCGAGGACAACCAGCAGTGATGTACTCCGACAACGGTACCAACTTTCATGGAGCAAACAATGAAATCCGAGATGCCGTGGAGTCGCTCAGCCAGGACGCAAGGATGCAGGATACCCTAGCCATACAGGGTATCGAGTGGCGCTTTACCCCACCTCTGAGTCCCCATATGGGGGGAGCCTGGGAAAGGCTAGTACGTTCAGTGAAGCGAGCCCTAGGAGCTACACTGAAAGAAAGAGCCCCGAGAGAGGAGACGCTTCTTACGGCGCTTGCAGAAGCCGAGTTCGTGGTCAACAACCGGCCCCTGACCCACGTCTCGGTTGATCCGAGAGACGAGGAGCCCTTGACCCCCAACCACTTTCTAATGGGGTCAGCGGGAAAACGCCCTCACCTGTCACTATATGACAAAAAGGAGGAGGAGGTATGCCTCCGCCGCCAGTGGCGCATAAGCCAACAGCTGGCAGACATGTTCTGGAGGCGGTGGCTTCGTGAATACCTCCCCACCATGGCCGCCCGGCAGAAATGGCACCACCGGGCCGACCCCATCAAAGAGCACGACTTGGTGGTCATCATGGACCCCGCTCTACCCCGAAACAGCTGGCCACGCGGACGTGTAATCGAAGCTAAGCCCGCCGCTGACGGACAAGTAAGAATTGTCCGCATACAAACAGCCACCGGCATCTACGTGCGCCCAGCGGTCAAAGTCGCGGTCATACTCCCGGCACCGACGCTCGCACCAGCATCACCCGCATCAGCTTCAACACCCGCATCCGCTGCAACACCCGCATCCGCTGCAACACCCGCATCCGCTGCAACACCCGCATCCGCTGCGACACCCGCATCCGCTGCAACACCCGCATCCGCTGCGACACCCGCATCCGCTGCAACACCCGCATCCGCTGCGACACCCGCATCCGCTGCACCACCAGTACCAGCTTTGACGCCCGCACCGACCCACGCCAGCCCAAGGGTGCCGATGAGGACCGCCCTCCGACGGCCCAGAGGGACTGGCCGGCGAGGTCACCGCCGGAGTACACGTCTTCACAGCTAGGCACAGACGTTACTGCACCGAGGGGAGAATATACCAGACGTGACTATCAAAGTTTGTAATACCCTCCATTTGCATAACATCAACCAGTACATAACTCAGTAGGTGGTACGACTAGATACGAAATCAACTACTGAGTTCGTGCAGTTTCGAACGAGAGACGACTCGATACGTTCTCGATCGAGCTGGCATGTAGTACTGGTCAGGCTCATAACAGACGACCTGACCACAAACGAGAGAGAGAGAGAGAAGCGACTAGATACGCGTCTCTGTCTTGTTTGTTTGTCTGCACAAATAATTAATTGTGCAACGCCCGACTTTAATTTTAACCTGATAGAAGCGACTAGATACGCATCCCTATCTTGTTATGTTTGCACAAAAAGAGGATTTGTGCAAACGCCCCATTTCAGTACATATTGGCTTTCGACAAGCGTAGTTCCGGGGTTTTCGAAGAAGTGATGATGACAGTGCACGTCATCGTTTTCTTTTTCCTACGCCCCTGAACCTCGTTTTCGTCCCGAGACGCTACTGGGTGCTAACGGGACATTTCTCCGACCCCCGCCACCCCTACGGTCGCTCCTGGCGACGGTCCCGAAAACAGAGCGGGCTCTCATTGGTCGAGCTCCTCTGATCCACAAAAAACTTATCAAAATTATTGTTCTACCAAAATTGTCTGTCTTTGTAAGCGATTCCTGCGGCTGCGGTGACTGATCTAAATAAACAATCTTTTCTGATCTGTTCATTAGCGCCCGCGTAATCGAGTAAACTTACTTATTTTATGTTTGTACAATGCATTTTTTTGTAAATTGACGGCAAAGTATTACCTGTCCTACTTTGACCCCCATGACATACTTTGTAATAATTTTGGTTGCTTTAATAAAAAAATAGGTGAAGATTGCAATAGGCTCAATTCAAGCAGAAGGTCGTGATTGACATCCTAATTTTTTGATCAAGTCGATCCAAGATTGACAGAGTCTACGGCAGCTCGCGAAATATTCACGAGTTCAAACTGCCCGATTCGCCGCACGGTATCGCACCGAAGTACTTGAACGACGAGTGCATTTCTAAAATTCAAAGTATTCTCACGGATTCAACACGCCTTCTACCTACTTCGCCTGCATCTTCACCCGGCCTGAAAACCGACCGTGACTTTCTCTTCGCCCTCACCACCTCCTTGCAAGAAATCGTTTGCCTTTTTCAAGGCATTTCTCCCTTCCTTCATACCCTGCTCTGAAGCGTCGAAGTGGCCAGCCTGATCTTCTTCTTCTAAAACGTGCGCAAGAGTTTACAGATCTTGTCCCGTACAGTGTATGTATACGTACAGGAGCTATGAGGTTATAAGTGTGTGTATACGTACAGGAGCTACAAGGATATAAGTGTGTGTATACGTACAGGAGCTACGAGGATATAGATATATAAGTGTGTGTATTTCGGCTATGCCATTCACTAACATCTTCATACATTGCATTAAAAATAGATCCTTTTGTTCAAGTAATTAGAAGATAATTATAATTGATATAGCAATGAAATAGGTATTGGTGGGAAGCTGATTTTTTGCAGAATTTTTTTTATTCAATTTCAATACGTATTTTTTTCATTTGGGTAATAAAATTTTACAAAGCTAATAGGACAATTTGTAATGTTTTTCTTAGTCCTCCTCACTAGGGGTTCCTGTGTTGAGGCGGACTAGGTTTTATTTAATAACTGATTGTTTTTATGCTCCTATGAAGTTCTT